>CAIGRN010078339.1:0-11031 GCA_903798345.1 Fraxinus anomala
CTCAAATTCTTGAGGTCATCTATCTTTAATTTTTCGGCATGTAAATATTTTTCATCAATTAAGGCCAAGCAAAACCACGGTTTCCCTCTTTTCCACGGGAAAGTTTAGAAACAGTATTATACAAGAACATCTGAAACATGCTCATCTAGTTTAACTGTGTCTTTATAGGGAAGTAAATAGTTATACATTACAGTTTATGCAATTCTTCATAATTTTCACTTATGTTGTTTGTTTCCATGTTCCTCAAAATACACACAACAGTGAAGTAAAGATTTTTACCTTCCGCCAAGGTCCTACTGTGGATACGGTAGATGGTGGATTGTTGCCCTATTACAAATCAAAATGTAAGCCCAACATAAAAATTCAAAAAAATAAAATAAAATAACGTGATGAAGAAATCCCTCGCAAACTGCTGCGGCAAGATTTAAATGATTTTCACAATTACGAAAATCTTTGGGCGATTTCAATAACCATTCTTTCAAATTCAAGTTCTAATGAACATACTTCATCAAACTTTTCAAAATTCTGCGTGTCTAACTCTCCAGATACTGTAGGTTTGTAGGCAGCTTCCATTTCATAAAGGGTGTCCCAGTTAACGCCTCTAAACCATGGATGTGCCTGGAATTGGAAATAAGGCAATGTTTGACAATAACGTAGACTAGACTTTTTGCAGAATTGCCAATTGTACAATCACTAGTAACAAAAATATAATTTTCTGAAGAAGTTTATGCAGATTACTGCAAATAATATATTTTCTACCTTTATTCCGTCCACTCCTCTGGTCCCCAACCTTTTGTCAACATCGCATAAGAAATGACAGATCAGATCCTTTGCCTCAATCGAGATTTTAGGTTCTTCAGGGAACTTCAAGCATGTCTTCCAATTGATTATCTGATACAAGAAAGAAGCATGTTAATATCTTGAAAAAATGAGGGATATTTAAAAAAAAAAAAAAATGGTTAGCTCTATCATGAAAAGACTATTTTTAACGTCTTCATGTCAACAATATGTAAATGAGCATAAATTACAATTTCAAATACTGAATTAATCAATGATTCCCACAGAAATCACATTTGAAGAATTAGTAAAAATGCTTCATTAAACAAAATTTTCTATATTTTCAAGTTCTCACATCTAAAAAAAGTTTTGAACAATCACAAACAGACAAGTACTACAATACCTTGCGGCATGTCATTCTTGGATCGTCAGAGCAAAAGGGAGGATAGCCTATGAGCATTTCATACATGATTGCCCCCAACGACCACCAGTCACACTCCATTCCATATCCTTTCTTCAACAGAACTTCAGGTGCCATATAATCCAACGTTCCAACTGTAGAATATGCCTACAAAAAATACCACTAAGATAATGCTCCCAATCTACTTCAAATAAATCAGTAGAAAATAAATGGGTTAATTATATTGGTCTGCACTAAACCTCTCCTGAAATTCCATGCTAAACTCCACATTGTTTCAAGCCAGCCATGTCTAATAGTTCAACTAACAGAAAAAGGTGATGTGAAACTCTAGTTATTTGCCCAGTAAGTTGCCAACTAGATTGTCACATCAGCTTTTCAGTTAATCAAATTAACTGACTTGGATGGAATGACCGAGAACTATAGAAACCGTTGAAGTTCAATAACCAATTTGAAACAAAATAAAGTGACCAACACAAAACTTCACTACAAGTTGAGAGTCCACTTTTGTTTTTAACCCAACAATAATAGTGAAACTGAAAATTGTCGAACCAATAGAAAATTGCAACTAAGCAACAAAATGAGTATAAAAGAATACCAAGGCACGACGGTTACGTTTCCACTGCTGTAATTGCTCCTTCGCCATTAACCAAGGAGCGCTGTCACTGCCATCATGCCCTTCACTATCAGATCTAGACTCCTCAGTAGTAAAATCATCGTCTTCCAACAATGATGAATATTTATTATCCAGGGGTTTACACAAGCCAAAGTCAGAAAGCTTCAAATGGCCATTTTTGTCCAATATTAGGTTGTCTGGTTTGATATCCCTACAAGCAGCACCAATTTGAATAGCGCTAAGGTTACAGAAATATATATAAGTAGCACAACATATGCATAGAAAGAATTAATATATTTGTACAACTTGGATGACAATGTTGTGTGTTGTCAAAAAATTAGTGACTACAAAAACAAGTCGATGTGAAAACTGTCAAATGAGTGAATGCCACGTGGCATGTTGTCAACCATATTGTAAATTATGATTGTACATCAAGCATGATTGTCATAGACTATGCAAAAGTTGGTACATTAAAAGTACGACTAATGCTTGAATAATGTGTTCGACGATAACATTTCAGTACGGAAAGACCTAATTGAAGTGAAAGAACTGAAGAAAAGGGGAATGAGCAAAATCATACATATACTTAGGGTCAAACGATGAACTATATCGATACCTATGGACATAACTGTGCTGGTGAATTGAATGAATCGCTAGAATGCTTTCAGCAATGTAGAACCGTGCGGCATCTTCGGAAAGGATATCCTCTCTCATGAGTAAAGTCATAATATCACCGCCGGGCAAATATTCCATAATTAGGTATAAGAAATCAGAATCTTGGAAAGAATAAAAAAGCTTCACTATGCACCGGCTGTCAACCTCCACAAGCAAATTCCTCTCAGATCGGACATGCTCAACCTATAATGAAGTGATACAATTATAAAATACCGCATAAGAGAGACAATTAACTACACTAAAATTCAGAAAAAGACTGTACAAAAATCTGTGCAGAGTTCAAAATCTTCACCTGTCCACGACTAAGCATCTCTGATTTCTTCAATTTCTTCATGGCAAATATTTCTCCCGTACTTTTAGCACGACATAACCTGACCTGCATCACTTAATTAGATCACATACAAGGTCATAGAATATGTAATCAAAGATATATTTACATATATAAAACAGAGTACATCATTTCCATTTACTATATTGAATTCTTAAAATTGAATAAATCTTATTAATGGTACAAATTGGAAACTAAACTTGTACACTACCAAAATAAAATGCTTCAAAACTACCATCACCTTCCATTAGACTTTATGTAATTGATCCCAAAAACAAGTAAATCTGCAAAAAAGTTATCATAAAATCGTTTGACAGAATCAAAATTCCTTCTTCATGATCTAACGAAGAGAACAGTACCGGATCAATGTCGTCAATTGCCGACTTATTCTGATCACATTATACGGAAAATAGAACAAATATGAAAAAATGTGCAATGGCTTAAGATATATCTACACCAAAATGAACATATACCTCACCAAAAGCTCCTTTACCAATGATAGTCAACTGCTCAAAATCATCAATCCCAACTTTATGCCTCTGCAATCTCATATATTCTGTCTCTCTTTTCTCCAAATTCCTCAGCATTCTCTCTTGCTCCTCATTCGATACCCGCTCCTCTTTCGCCCTCCTCTGCAACGCCCACCGCCTGAAAACCCACCCCGAGGTAAAAAAGAATCACATCCCACCAACAATAGCATATAATTTACATATACGCAACAACAAACTCAGCCTAGTTCCCAATAAATTCGGTTCGAGTCGACCATACTGATATACTTATGTAACAACAAACTAAGCCTTGATGCAATAAACTTAGTATTGAACACATGGATTCAGAGATAGAAGGATTAATAATGATAATTCACCTTTCTTTGCGATCTTGCAACCCTTGATGATAGTTCTTGTAATGATTCTCAATTAACTGTTTCGCGGCTGCGGCCTTCTGCCGTGTCACCGGCGAAGAAACCGCCGCATCAGGCTCCAAAGTAAAGGTCCGATCGGCCTGCAACTTCATTTTCACTGGTTTTTCTTCACCACCCTCCATTTCTTTTCCAGATCAAGAATTTAAAAAAAGAAAGTCCCTTTTCATGTAAATACCAAGAAAAAAGAAAAAAAAAATGATGCGACAATTATTGGAAGGTTCTTACAAATGTTGTGGCAATTTGACAGTTAAACTGCGGGAATTACGAGGCAAATGAAAGGAAAAGTATCTGAAACCCAAAAAAAATAAAGGAAAGTGAAAAAAAAAAGTTTTAAAAAGTGAAGAGTTTTGTGTTGGGATTTCGATGAGGGATCGAGTGTTGAGTGGGTGTTGTGTCGTGGGTATGCTTGGTGGGCTATATGAACTGGCAGACTCTGCAGCAGCGGAGTCTTAGATTTAATTGATGGATTTGTTTACTAATTCTGATTAGTTTATTGTGTAGTTGAGTTGAGACTTGAGAGGAGAATGGAGAGAGAAACGCAAATGTTTTGAAGAAAATAGCGCGTCTTAAGAAGTATGACTAAAGATTTTTGTACGACGTTGTAAGAGAAAAGGCTCCATTTGTGCCGGCGTAACCATGGTATGCATGTTGAACAGTCAATCTTCTTGATATTTTTGAGCTTTTATGTATTTATTTTTTTATTTTATTCGACTTTTTCTTTTTTCAAAGTATTTATTCCATTGGTTTTTTTGCTTTTTGAGTTAGGAGTTGGTTAATTGTGTGATGGTAAGCGATCTAGAGAGTCAGATCACATGATAACTCCTCTCGATCTATGTGACGACTTTCGATAATATTGCAACCAATTATAAAACGAAACTTGGTAACTCATCTGTTATGCAATTCGATTGTGGTCTATGACCTATTGCAGCCAACGAATTGCGAGGCGTAACATGCAGTTGATAAAAAAAGGAGGCAATTTCGAAGACAAGTAGTAAGGCAAAATCCGAACAATCTTTAACCAAGAGGAATTTAATAGAATGGGCTTCGTATAACATTTCAAAGTATTAAAGAACAAAAGGAAATTAAAATATTGTATTATCATGTTCAATACTACGTACATAACGTGTCCAAACATTTGATACAACAAAAGTATATATACTGAATAGATCAAACGCTCATTAATTTACATGAGCAGTTGAATACTGAGAATTTAACCAAGTATTGAGAAAGCTCTTAAAACAACTTTATTCAATTCAACCTCCAACTGTGAACAACTAGTTCCTACATTTGAAAAAAAAAATATAATAATAATAAATAAATAAACACAAAATAAAGGAAATTAAAACTTCAGAGAAAGTGCCCGTTTGACCACCCCAAACAGTGGAATTGGGCCAATATGTACCTTATATATTTGTGCTCGGCTCGTGTCCAAAAACCCTGGTCGACTCTGTTCGGTCCTTCGGCTCGTGGGTCTCATGGGTTGAGCTGGACTGTCCACGAGCCATATAATTTTTTTAATGTCAGCAAGTTAACATAAAAAACACTTACAAATTATGAAATCGAAAATTTCAACTATTATCTGTCAATTTTATCTTTGATCTGGAGCTCCATATCTTTCTAGTTCTTTGAATATATAAACTCTCTATGCAAGATGCAATGCATGGAATATATTTCCACAAAGTTCAAAGAGTCAGAAGAAATGTATGAGGATACATTATAGAATGCAGTCTTTATCATAATCATCAATATATGACTCAAAGGCGCTATACAAAGATTGTTGAATTTATTTTTCAGTGTTTTGGTCCTGAAATATATGATGATACACTACAAATCATTAGAATAATTAAAGAGAGAAGATGGAGTCATTCACACCTCATGCACTATTTACATAGTGCTTTATACTGTGGCTTTCCATCTATTTCTTTGTTGGTCATTTATAAAATTTATCTAGAATATAATAGAAATAACTCAAATAAGTAAAGTTAATAATAAAACTTTAAACCGCACAAAAGATGAACTAATATGGCGCCTGTTTGGGAGAAATTTTCATACAGATTTGAATTAATTATTTGACAGTTGCCAATGCAAAATGGGCCCACTGCTATCGTCTTTGTTGACTTCCTTTTCCTTTAATTCTCGCATTGGGACCCACCTACACTTTGCAATGGCAAAAAAATTGGTTTGAATTTTGTAGAAATTGTGGGACAGGGACATGGAGCTTATACAAATTAAGAAGGTGAAGTGAGGGGATTATATAGG
Organism: Fraxinus anomala; assembly: GCA_903798345.1. NCBI lineage: Eukaryota > Viridiplantae > Streptophyta > Magnoliopsida > Lamiales > Oleaceae > Fraxinus > Fraxinus anomala. Next base: position 5,996 of record CAIGRN010078339.1, read on the forward strand.
AAATAAAAAATTAAAAATCTGACCCTTTGGCCCAAATGGTCAATTTTTGTGATCCACGAGCTCAGGCAGGGCCGGCACATCTCAATACGAGCCGGATAAGTCTATAGGCTGAGTCGAGACGCACCAAGCCCACGAGCGATGAACGGCTAGACCCGTTTGCCACTCCTAGCAAAATTACAGTTTGCCACTCCTAGTAAAATTCCACTCTCTTGAAGAGTTCGAGTTTTGCTTAGAAGTCCGTTTATACACAAAATAAAGGCAATATTATTATCAAAAAATTAACACCACCGACAAAAGATGTCAAAGCCAACTTTGGGCCTTAGGATGGTCTAGAGCCATTAGGTTTCACTCCTTATTGTATCATGTTAAAAGCTTCAAAATCAGCAATGTGTCACACACCAAAACATGATAGTAATAAAGAAGATTGAATTAAAAATTGTCAACATAATCAAGCCCACGAACAATGATTCAAAAGGATAAGAAAAAGAATTAAATCAAACATTCTTGATGAAAAGACCTTTTCTCTTTTTATTCTAACTACACTTGAATTCACGATCCCGGACATACATAAAAGGATTATATATAAGGATTGTGCCCATTTGTTGGCTTTTTATCCCATCACATAGAAGTTATGTTAATATTTTAGTAGCCAGCTCCAGGCTGATTTCTTTTTGCCCCATGCGATCTTGAGCTGCATCCATTTGATGATTTTGTCCCACTATGGTGGTTTCCCTAAAGAATCTTAAACCAAATCTTGAGTAGCACTCAGTAAGAACCAATGCAGCCCATCTCAAAACACACTTCATTGTCAATAATCTTTGTACTAAATCATGAACTGACCACTGTCATTGCATTAAACGAGCAACTGCAATTACAATTGCAATTGTTGAAATGGAACCTGAAATCTTGAATAAGCCAGAGACAGGCTTTGGCCCTCAGCTTCCAATGTTATCTGCTACCCGAGTCAACAAAGTTGAGCAATGTGAAAAGGAAAGCATGTGTTTTTCCAGTTGGTTAAATTCTCCGTTCTGTATGACTTTGAGAATAGCTTCTGATATATCAATGGCTAATGGAGAACCCTTTGGAAAAACCCAAGACAAGAAAAAAAATGTGATTAGATATCACTTGAGTATTGAGAAAGAAGAAAAAACTAAACTTTCTAATACTGCAATACAGCCATATATTGGAAGGAGATCGGGAATTAGATCCTCCTACAAAGCCACCAAGTTTGATGCTAGGTTGACAAGAAAAAAGTGGATTGTATAGCATACAGTCTAATACTGCATACTACACCTACACTGATCAGAGTATGGGACCTGTTTGACAAAATTTTTGAGATTCATGTGTCGTTAAAAAGTGATAAAAGTTGTGAATCTAATAAAATGTATAGTTGAAGTAAAGTTTGACCTGCTTAAAATCTGAAAAAAGCTTTACCAAAAAATAGCTATCTTATAAAGCCAAAAACCACCATGTTTGGAGCTAGCCTGACAAGAAAAAATATGGATTATATAGTATTGGACAGAAACTAAAATCTATTTCAAAGCACTGCCGAGTTCAGTCTAACGCAACATACTAGACCTACATAGTGGGAAAAGTAAGAATGCAATTTTACAAAGCCAAAACCACCTAGTTTGAATGTAGGCCCTGTCATGGTATAGCCTTTGCAGAACTTTTCTAGGAATACTTTAGCATGTGGAGCAACAAAAAATTCTGCTAATATTTCTCCCTTATCGAAAGCTGAAGGATAGTCATTGGTTGAATTGATTTTCTGGATATTCTCTGGTTTGAACTGTAAAACATTAATCAGGTATCACACAATGAACGAATTCCCATTGCATCCGACTGGAGCATTTATCTGCAGAAGATAGTCGACATCTAGAACGGATGGTTGGAGCTTTGAGACTGTCAGCATGGAACTCAGGACAGCAGTAAAACGTGCTGCTACAGCTGCAACTACACATAAAGCTACCTTTACAAGTCGAGATAGATTGCTTCTGATCGTTTCTCCTGAAATCAACCTTTTCTAGTTAGTATTTCGTTGTTTAAAAGAAGCAACAATATCATTGTCAGCAACCATTTTTAATTCAACGACCAATTTTGTGTTCAATGTTTTCCATAGCAGCAAATTAGAATATATAATGAATACACTGTTGTTAAATGTCAAGTATCAGCTACTCAGATTGTGAAAAACAACAGGAGATGCAGTTGATGCATGGTTGGTAGGCGGTAGATAGATAAGGTTTAACTATTTTTTCTTTAATACTTCCCAGCAGTGTACAGTCCTCAACATGCCATCAATGTACAAGAAAAAAAATCATTAGAATTTCTGAAAAATGATTTTTAATCTAAAGTACATGATCACACAATATAAAAGAGGTAAAAACTTGGCACGCCACGTGTCGTGATTTCCCATCGTCGTCATAATTAAAAAAAAAAAAATTCACTTCACGCAACATTTCTCTATGTTCACATACAACTACACCATCCCGACTGCCATATTTTCTGTCCTTTCTTTACCATCTTTTTCCTTTCCCAAATTTCACGCCCCAACACCATTTAATTCCTCCAGCCATCTTCGAGATTTGAGTTCCCGAAACCCTAGCAATACTACCGCCAAGAATCGCACGAAAATGAGCGCCGAAGCAGATTCTTTGTCATTCGCTCTATATTCTTGAAAGTTTGATTTCTTCCCTTCTACCACTTTCTCTGTGCCATTCTATAGGCATTCATTTATATTAATTCTTTTCAACTACATGTTCTTTTTGTATACTGGTTGGATGCTATATTGGGTCAGTTAAGGAAATGATTTAAAGAAGGGAGCAACATAGACAATCTACTTGAGGTTTGATTAAATTTTTTTTTCCCTATGTCTTTGTATCATTATATTATTTTCATACTTTTTGTTTCTCTTAATCTTAATTCTCTTTTAGATATTTTAATTCTTTTTCAATTATGGGTTTTTTTGTTATGTTTATTGATTCTTGTTATATCATATTTTCCATTTTCTTTAAATTGGTACTTTATTTGTGATATTGTCATTTGAGATCTATTTATTTGCATCATAATCCAGAATTCTTTTGGCTGAACCTTATTTGTTTATGAGATTTCATTAAATAAGGAAACTATATGATTTTGACCAATTTATTTTCGGATGATTTCTTTGTTAGTTTAAGATTAAGACTAAAGGTAGGGTTCTGATTAAATAATGCATAATTTCCATTTTTTGAAGGAATTCTTTTTAGTGTTGGGTGAAGTCAATTGAAAGTGGAATATGTAATTCTGATTATTATGATAATAATATTATTTACTAGAGCTAGGTTCAGTTACTTCTCATTTCTCTGGTTCAAGTTTTTAGAGGTCAGTGTTGTGTTGTACTAGGGAAAGATGAATAAGTTAATGCTTTTAGAAAATTTTAGGGTTATAATGAAAAATAATTACTTACTATACCTTCTCAAGTCAATGTAAGTGAATGGTTGTGTGATAACAAGAGTATTAACCATTCAAAATGATAAAATGTTGGCTCTAAAAAAAACATCCGGTGGTGTCTCCGTGCTGTGGCACGGAGATGGTGTCTTCGTGAGCACGGAGACAATTTTTTTTTTTACTACATTACTAACAATAACATTTTCACTAAAGTTTCAACTAATATTTTGAGATACATATTATTTTATTAGCCTAAAATTGTAAAGGTTGTGAAAAGTGGAAGGAAATAAGATGGGTAAATTGAAGAGGGGTGTGTTCACTTTTTTTTCCCTTTCTTTTTTTAGTTGGATTATGTTATAACTGTAAATTTGTTGCAATGTGCTAATTGAAAACTATATGGTAATAAGATGTATGTAAAATTCTTTTTCTATATCTTAATATGTAAAAATGATCAAACATAATATCAAAGTCTTATCATATTTTCTGAATGTGTACACAAACTTAAAGTTAATAAGATGCATACGTTTAAATTTGACTTTTCAATTCTTGCCCTTATGAGTGATGGCTTTATTGATGATTTTAAAATCACTTAAACACGCAAGGAAAATAAGAAATTAAAAACTGAATTGAAGACAGATTAGAATCGCCTCAATGATGTTTATTCAAGTTGTTTGTTTTGAAACATAAGTAGTGGATGTCGAATGTGGAATTCACACAACTTATTATAATGGGTTAGAGGGAGGAGAAAATTAAATTATAATTAAAATTAAGAATGAAATCCCTTTTTTTTTTTTTTTTGAAAGTGAACAAAGCTCCATACTCCTCCAAAAATTAGTTTGGTTCAAGAAAAAGATCCAAGCCTCAAACTAAATAGCTCTACTACCAAGAAGAGGATTTTTTTTCAGTCTCACCCAATGCCGAAATCTCCATTACCTCCGGCGACCACAGTAACGTCAACCACCGGCACTAGCTACATCTCGAAATACTACACCGATCAATGACAATCGGTTCTTGTTCTTGACTGCTGGATCGACATTAATGTTGATGGAGATAATTTGCAGAACTTTTTCCAACACACGCAACAAGCTTTTGGCAGCAATCTGTCTTTCTTTTGACCTCTATGCAATTCAAGTTTCTCCAAATTTTAGCTGATGGACGTGCTATTTAATGCCATCCTGTTGGACCGAGTTGTCCCATAAAATGATTGGATTTTATTTTTTCGAATTCTGGCCCAAAAGTTCACAATAAAAAGTGCTGGAAGATCTCTTTTGGGCTCAACTCTTGGGTCATGAGAAGTTGGGCTTCATTAAGTATTTAGGACACTTGGAAAACCGAACTGATTGCACGTTCTGAGCTCCTGTTTTGGTTCTTTTTGGAGAAAATTTCAAAAGGGAATGCCGAACCAGTTGGTACAACTTATAAAAAGGGGAGTAATAATTTTAGTTATTCCGTTTTCATTCCTATTCTTACCACTTCATGCCTACAATTTCTTTTGCTCCGGTCGAACTGGTTTACATATTTGTTAGACTTGTATAAATTTATTTAACTTTTAGAGATAGCACTCTATCCTTATTTGCATGACATAGGTGTTAGAATTGAACCGGGTTCAATTG
>CAIGRN010078342.1:0-15513 GCA_903798345.1 Fraxinus anomala
CTCTTGAAACAGTACAATAGGAAGAGGATCTCTCCAAGGTGCCTTCTAAAAATTGACTTAAGAAAGGCTTTTGACTCGGTGAACTGGAACTTCCTTCGGGATGTTCCCACGGGATTTAAATTCCCCCCTCTTTTCATTGACTGGATCATGGAATGCGTTACAACACCCTCCTATTCCATTGCTCTCAACGGGGGTCTACACAGGTTCTTTAAGGGGAAAAAAGGCCTTCGGCAAGGTGACCCCCTCTCTCCCTTTTTGTTTGTCATCTGCCTCGAATATTTCTCTCGGTTGTTAAAGGATGCCACCAGTGACAGTGAATTCAACTTCCACCCTAAATGTGAAGCCTTAAAAATCTCACACTTAGCATTCGCGGATGACTTGATGCTTTTCGCTAGAGGTGATGCTACCTCGGTTATATTTTGATGAACTGCTTAGCTTGCTTTAGCAACATGTCCGGGCTGCAGATGAATGTTGAGAAATCAAATGTGTATCTTGCGAGGGTCCATGGACATGACATGGAGGAAATTCTTGAGATTGCTTGCATGCCTAAAGGAACTTTTCCTTTTCGATATCTGGGCATCCCTCTTGCTGGGGCTAAACTTAAAATTAGCTCCTATGATGCATTCATTGATAAAATTTCAGGTTATATTGGAGCTTGGTCCAAGGCATCTTTATCATATGCGGGTAGAACGGAGCTTATAAGGGCCGTATTACAAGGGGTTGAATGCTTTTGGCTCTCTATCTTCCCCATCCCCTCATCGGTCCCATCTAAAATTACTTCCCTCTGCCGTAATTTCCTTTGGAATTCAAGCAAGCCTTTGGTAGCTTAGAGAAACATCTGCTTGCCGAAATCTGAAGGGGGGCTTGGCTTAAGGGACATCAAGTGCTGGAACTCTGCCCTTCTTACTAAAGTGCTATGGAACATTCATTGTAAAAAAGATACATTGTGGATCAAATGGGTCCACCAGGTCTACCTTCGCGGGAACACCATCTGGACTTACAGGGCTAGGAAAGGTGACTCTCCCTTATTCAAAAAACTTCTGGACATCCGAGATTGCATTTCTAGGACTGAAAATGGCACCCAAGGTGCTATCGAAAAGCTGTCCAGCTGGGATTTCTTGGGCAGCTTTTGCATTGCCAAAGCATATGATTTTTTCAGACCAAAGGGTTCCGAGGTAATCTGGGCGAGCAGTATTTGGAATGCATATACTACACCAAAACATGCATTCATAATGTGGCTTGCTGCAATGTCTAAGCTTCTCACCAAAGACATGCTACTTTTCCTCCAAATCGACCGAAATTGTAGCTTCTGCCGTCTAACTGATGAAAGTTCACAGCATCTGTTTTTTGCCTGTCCGTTTAGCAACTTTGTTTGGAGCATCATCCGATCATGGGTGGGTCTTAGGCGCTCAATGTCCACCCTCTCCAGCGCAATCAAATGGATCAAGAAAGAATGTAGGGGTACAGCTTGGCATAGCAAGGTCAAGCGAATTGCACTTACAACCACTGTCTACCATATTTGGATGGCCCAAAACAGGATGATTTTTGATGACCTTACACCGCATATCGATAGTGTTGTACAATGCATCAGAACACATGTATACAAAGTGATGTTTACCTTGTATCCTAATGTTTTGATTTGTTACGAATCACTAGCGATATGTTGATGTATCTTTTGGTTCAATTTTCTTTTCATTGTTTAACTACATGGGTATGCCCAAGGTAGTACATTGCTCATAGTTACTTCATTGTGGCTTCACCCGAAAATGCCCGGTGTATTTTGTACATGGTTTGATCAATACAATTACTTTTACCGATAAAAAAAAAAAAAGAATAATTCTTTTATTTATTGTTTAGATTATGACTTTTTATTCTTTAATATTTTTTTCTTATATATTCCCCTCAGGTGCCCCACCAATAGGGGGGCGCTGATGTCCATTATGGACACCCTTATGTACACACTAATGTACAACTAAAATAATCATTTTATTTATTCTTTAGATTGTGAATTTTTATTCTTTTATATTTTTTTATTATATATTCTTTTGGATTTTAATTACCTATATTTCTTAAATCAATAGGATTGGGACATTATTTTGCTTGTATATACAAATGTTTTGTACACTTTTTTCAATCGTGAATTTTTACAGTCAAAATGTTCTATACAAATTTTCGAGTTTTTCTACTTTTTTCTTCTAAGAAGAATTTTAATTCTCCTTCCGCACCACCACATGTATTAAAATATCATAAATACCCTTGATTGTAGGGGCGGACCGAGACCATTTTTCTTGTAGGGTCAAAAATGAGAATTTAAAAATATTTAGGTAAAAAAAAAAAAAAACTCGAAAACTAAAAAAAAAATAAAAAATTGTGGGGTCATTTGACCCCACATGACCCCATGTGGGGTCCGCCCCTGCTTGATTGTAATTCTCTACAATACTCAGGACTTGCAGAAAAGAGATGGTGTGCAATATCTTAAAACTATAGCCAAATATTTATCAATTTATCTATTTCACACTAAATCTTTATTTCCTAAAGTTAACTAGATTGTCAGTATGCAAATGGGGTTACTGAAACACTCCTTGATATGACGACTTTTGCATTCTAACAAGTGTCCAAGCGGGTAAATGACATGTGCGTGAACAATAGGTGCCGAGGAGACTAGAAATCTGTTGTGTCTTTCATAAAGTCTCTATTTGTTATTCATTTTATCAAATATTATTTGTTACAATAAACAATATTCACCATATATTTACTCAATAAGGCCACGATTTATCTACCATTATTCCAAAAAATTGTTTGCTACAGTAAAATTTTCCATCACAAATTCACCCAATAAAATATTTTACACACAAACCAATAAAGTTACTTTACTTTTCAACCACACATTCTCTAAAAAATACTATTCATTACTCTATTTTTCTTCCAATAATGGGAGATAAACACACTCAGTCCCGTTTGGCCCTCATTTTGGGGGGTTGAAAATTTTTGAAATAGTGATTGATGGGAGAATGTGTGGTAGAAAAGTAATGAAAAATTTTAGATTTTGTGTATAATATTATTTTATTTGATGAATGTGTGATTAAAATGAAAAGAGAGAAAAAATTAATGTAATGTAATGAAAAAAAATGGTGGCCAAATGGGAGCTCAAAATATTTTACACATAAATCAATAAAATTACTTTATTTTTCAATTACACATTCTCCAAAAAAAATAATATTCAAAAATATATTTCTTCTCCCCAAAATGGGAGACAAATAAGCAATAAATATCAACCATAGAGATAAACCTTGATATTTGTTTTTAAATCTCACAATTTTTTTTTCACGAAGTTACATAGGTTTGTTTTCACCTTTTCTTTTTTATGGGCGCTAACATTTGGGCTCGACAAGACCCATATTGGATTGGGCCTGAGACTGGGTTTAATCATGTAGAGCGTCGACTTTGACACTCTAATCGAGCTTTGGGTGAATCTACCTAAATAACAAATTACATGGACCTCTTCTTATATATGAAACCATACTTGAAATTAGATTTTAATCTAAGTTAAAATTAACCATATATTTTATATAACTCGCAACTTTTCAATCACACATTTCATCAACATTTATCAAAATTTACTAAAAATTTAATTTAAATTCCCACCATTGATTTTTAATATTAAAAGGATTGACGTTATCTATTTACATATTCAAACACTAGTGATTCAATTAACTATATAAATTTTCTCCCTTACCTTTTTTTCATCGTTTGGCGATTCCGAGGCTATTCATATGTTGACATTACTCATCCATACATCCCTTTGAGAGAAATTTAACATAAGTAGAATATTTGTATCAATTAACGATAACATACGTTATCCATCTTGCCATTCTTTTGGCGGTTCTGAGGCTATTCATGTGTTGAGATTACTCAATCCATGCACCCTCTCAAGAGAAATCTAACCTTGAATTGAATATTGGTATCAATTAACGATAATAAGCTTTCTCCATCTTGCTATTTTTCATTCGTTTGGCTCAAGGGCTATTCCCGTACATGCAACCCTTGTTTGCCCTCATATAAATTTGAGTAATGTTATTTTGCACCACTAATGTTAAAAACACTAATTCATGCGACACTAATGTAACATTAAATGAGAAGTATAATTAAATAACTCGTTTAATCGTACATTTCATTGAGCTTATCACTTCATGCCATCTAAACTGATATTGTAGTATCATTGGTACTAAATATCATTATTTTTAAAATTTTAATACATTTCTCTCACTACTTTTCAACTACACATTCTTCAATAAAATAATATTACACGTAAATCGAAAATTTCTTCATCTCTTTTAACCATACATTTTCCCAAAAATTATTATTTCAAAATATATTATTTCCAAAATCTCATTAAAATGGGGCCAAACAAGGGCTGATTTGTACTGTCCACTGTATGTTGAATCCCAACGTAAATTTATTTGGGTTTTGATGGTTGTACACCATGCTTGACAATATGGTGTACAAACCCCTCACAAAGCGGCCCCCTATTGTGAGGGGCTGTCAAACTTGGTAGTTTGATCCAATTTATTTGGGTTATGCTATAAGTACGTAACTATTTACTTAAGGCCTGTTTGTCTCCTATTATTGAGAGAAAAATGAAGTAATGAATATTATTTTTTGGAGAATATGTGGTTGAAATTTAAAGTAACTTTATTGATTTGTGTGTAGAATATTCTATTGGGTGTATGTGTGGTGAAAAATCTTACTGTAATAAATAATATTTTAAATTAATGATTGACAAACAGGGCTTAATATGTGTTATAATGGACAAATTCATTAGATAAGACAAATAGAATTTTCCAATTTATTTTGCACGAGTCAAACTGAAGACGTTTCAGACTCAAATTGTCAAGGACTCTAAAATTGTTATTCCCAACATTATTTTATAAATAAATTATTTAAACTTAGCCAATCATGCACCAAGTCCACACTGAATATTCACATAATATATGGCGGGATTTGTGCGTACAAACAAACAACCGATGATCCTCCTCCCATTTTAGCGGCCATCTGATTGCAACCCCACCCCTCTCCTCTTTCTGAACAAACCTTCGTTACATAAAAAGTACACGTATTTATGCATACACACGTATAAGGCTAAACAACCTTAATTTCAGGTTCCTTGATTCCTTCTATTATAAATCTTCGCGTTTCCTTCCTTTATTTGATGCAGCCTCATGGACCTAGCGATTTTTTTTTCTCTATCATTGTTGATCTTTGATATCGTATAAACTGGACAAAAGGAAAATCGCAAAAATTGAATTTATTGTTTGGTTTTGTGAATTTAGGGGAATTTTACTTGTTGGAATCTGTAGTTCTTCAGGGAGCTGCATTAGCGTGTTTTTCATTATAATTCGCACACAGCTATACACACAGGTACGTCTCATTAGATGGAGAAAGAAAAGAAGAAGTACCCGATTGGGGCAGAACATTATACTCTGTACGAAGAGGTTGGAACAGGTGTTAGCGCCTCTGTTCATCGCGCGCTCTGTTGTCCGCTTAATGAGATTGTGGCGATCAAAATTCTAGATTTCGAACGCGATAATTGCGATCTGGTAATTCCTCTGTTTTTGGATGTATGTATACGTAAAAAATTTCAATTGTTCGTGCAATTTGTATTTTGGTGTCATTTTTAATGTTGGCTGAATGTTTAGCAAGTAATTGGAATTTTAAATATTTTTTTCCGCAAAATTTTTATTTTTTGAATTTGTCATTAGGGTGTTTAAAATACAAAATCAGGTGCTCTCATACAGATATTGTTTGCTTGCTCGGAATTAGGGTTTAAGAATTGGTATATAAACTCGTACAATTCTCGTTTTTATTATATTTTTATTTGTGTTTAAGATGTCAAAACCTACTGTCAAATCTGTAATTTTTTAGCTCAAGTATCCGTGATTTCAAAGATTGAGAAGGTATTGAAGTTAAATTTAAGAAATTTGATTATTCAATGGGCAATTGCGTGCTTGGCCATAAAGAGTAGCCAATTTACTGAAAAAGGAATCCTTTTGAAGTATTTATAACTTTATGAAAATTAGTACCTTAAAACCAGTGAGCTAAAATTATGGAACTTTAGCACTGACTTCTTATAAAGTACAAAAGGCAAGAAAATACTCAAGTCTGGTAATATCTTATGAGCAATATAAAGTGCATTCTTCAGTTACAACATGGAAGAATGCATCGGAAAGGATTTGTTTCTTAAGTGCCGTGACATGGAAATCATTACATAAAATCCTGTTTGCTAATTATTCCTTATCAATTAATTCTACTCTCGTTGAATAGCATGCTAATAGTTTTGCACAAAATGTCCTGGTTAATGAAATTTTTTTCTTACTTAGTATTAGTGTTTTGACTGTTTCCATTTTTCGTCTTGTACTGGACAACATGATAAGTTAGATTTTCTGATTCAGTTCGTGCATTTTACAACCAGAATAACGTTTCACGGGAAGCACAAACAATGGTCTTGGTTGACCATCCGAATGTTCTTAAATCTCACTGCTCCTTTGTTAGTGATCATAATTTGTGGTTTGTAATGCCTTACATGGCTGGAGGTTCTTGTCTACACATATTGAAGGCTGTACATCCAGATGGTTTTGAGGAGGTTGTTATTGCTTCAATTTTGCGTGAGGTGTTGAAAGGCTTGGACTATCTTCATCAGCATGGCCACATTCACCGGGATGTCAAAGTGGGTAGATAAATTTTATTCAAATGTTCTGTGGACAATCTTTGATTAGCTTCCTTACTCATTTTCTTTGTGCCAGTTATAATATACAGTATATTGAACCATATTTGTCATTATGTTATTGAGCACCCAACCTCTTTTCTTCCCTTTTTGTCTTTTTCCTCTTTAATCTTCATATCAATATTTTGGTTAGTTCGACATTTTAGAAAGTTTTACACAAACATGATGTAGCTAGTGAGAATCTCTGTGATAATTATTTCCATCACATTTACAGTATCCTTTTCAAACTTTAGTAAGTCAAATTTGGAAAACTGGTTATCTTTTGTCTCCTATTGGAAATTTAGATTGCTGCCACCACCAAGGCAGTTTCTCCTCTGCATTCTGATACAGTTTGATACACTCAGTAATCTTAACTTACAGCTTGATACATGAGTAAACTTAAAAAAAAAAAAAAATCTGGTAGACATCCAAATGATATTGTATTGGCTGGGAGAGTGCATACAGCTTTCTTTATTTTTCATGGCTTTAATTATTAACATCAATTTCTTGCGCTGGTCTTCTTTTAGGCTGGAAATATCCTAATTGACTCACGTGGTGGAATCAAACTGGGGGATTTTGGTGTTTCTGCTTGCTTGTTTGACTCAGGTGACAGGCAACGCATGAGGAATACATTTGTAGGCACTCCTTGCTGGTATGGTCAATCCGTAAAATACTTGTGTATTTTACTAAATTTTCATATCTTGTCCTTTATTTAGCTCTGTATCTTGGGAGTTCGTTGTGAAAAGAAACATCTTCTGTATCTTGCATAATAACTTGCACGGCCCATATTATAAAAGAACCTTGATTTTTAAATTTGGTAATGCTGATCAAGGTATTGTGCAATGTATTGACTTAATTTTTGTTCTACTTTTATTCTGTTTAATGCATGTGTGTTTGTGGTTTTGTAGGATGGCGCCTGAGGTTATGGAGCAATTACACGGATATGATTTCAAGTCTGTTTATATGTTGTTTGCAGTTATCTATTACTCATTGCATCATATTTCGGACATGTTTCTTATTTATTCAGCAATTTTTCAGAGCCGATATTTGGTCCTTTGGTATAACTGCATTGGAGCTTGCGCATGGCCATGCTCCTTTCTCAAAGTATCCTCCAATGAAGGTGCCTTTTCATTTAATGACATGCTTTCTTTCTGTCTGAAACCCATTTAGCTTTTTATGATTACCGTACATGACATACAATTTACTTCTTTAGGTATTGCTTATGACCTTACAAAATGCGCCTCCTGGTCTTGATTATGAGAGAGATAAAAAGTTTTCAAAGGTATGTTGGTGAAAAATGCATACTGATTATTAATTGTGAATTGCGATATTTAGATGACATGCATTTTATCTGTATTTGTGGCTCTAGTCTTTTAAACAGATGATTGCTAGTTGTTTGGTGAAAGATCCTTCAAAAAGACCTTCAGCAAAAAAGTTGTTAAGGCATTCCTTTTTCAAGCAAGCAAGATCAACTGATTATATTGCCAGAACTCTTCTAGAGGGGTTGCCAGCTCTTGGTGATCGTCTCCTGGCACTGAAGGTATGTGATCTTGTGAAGATGTTATAAAGTACTACAAGCTTTCAATGATTTCTCTATATTGTGTTCTATTCTAATAGAAGTGTATATACAAACTTTAGAGAAAGGAAGAAGATATGCTTGCACAGAAGAAAATTCCAGATGGGCAGAAAGAGGAAATATCACAGGTTCAATTTCAGATCCAAAATCACTGCAGATTTTTGTATACTAATATGTCAGGGATCAACAAATTTTCATAGTAATTGTTCTCTAAACAGGGCACTTAATGCTATTTGGGTATGTGTACAAGTTCTCCTTTTTTCTTGAAATCTTATCCACTAACGAGTTTTGATAGAAAAGAAAACAGATATTAGTAGTATAATTGAATATCTATAAACAGCAATAAAAACAAGGAATCAAATTTATTTTGTCCTTATAATAATGGTATATTATTATTGAAGTACGCTAAGTTAATTTGGAGCTAGTCACTTTCATTTTTATGTCATTGCACGTAATTTTGTTCGATAAGATCACAACTTAAGGTCAAGATGCCGGTTGTGGAAACCTCAAAATATAAGGTGCATAAAACTAGCTTTTGATTGCCTGCATGATTGTCCCCTTGAGGAACACGCATGAATTTCTCCTTTCCTGGAAGCCACTAGTTTATGTAGACCATCTTGCTTGCATGAGAGCTTTCAATTGTAGAGTAAGGAAACCCCATTAGAAAAAGGTTAGCAGACTGTCTAAATGGAATTGATGCTTGCAAACTCCATCCGTGTGTCTATACATACAGTCAAGCTTCCACTTGATATTTTAAAAGATTGAGACACAACAAAGAACTTACAAACCCCCTTTCTAAACCTTTTCCATGAGATCACCCTCTTCGAGAGGGTTTTCTGTGGGATGACCTCACAATCTTCCAGTGTTAAACCGCCTAGACCACTTCAAACTCTACCAGGTTTTAACGAGATTTTCCAATAGGCATGAAGAAAAATTGGTGTTGCAGGTAAAGCAGAACTCTGGCATAAATTAAATTCATCTTTCTAGGTTTAGAGTGAAAGCTCATTAGATAGGCATCCTAATAAGGTTTTGGTCTGAAAGTGAGATCTTGAAGGGTAGTTAAAGCTTTTCATTTAGTGGGATGCTAATTGGTTAACTGTATTTATTGGTGATAGGAATTGAGTTAATTGTATGTTGGAATTTGATTTCTGAGTTTTTAATGCACTTGGAAACTTGTGCAGAATGAATATAAACGTGGGATTAGTGGTTGGAACTTCAACCTTGACGATATGAAGGCTCAAGCTTCATTGGTAGTAATTCTGTTCAGCCTTTTGTTCTTCTAATTTGCTCAATTGCTGCAAAGTTTGGTTCCTAGGGATTATAATACATTTTCTCTGGCTGTCAGATCCAGGACGATGATATACCAGAAAAAGATGAAGATATGCAAGGTAAACAACTTCAGCATCAATCATCTTCATCCAAACAATTTCGACAGCTTCAATATCAGCTGTCGTCTGCAAGTCAATATTCAGATATTGCAGATTTGGTATGTACACAATATTATGCGGTTCTATAGAAGTGTGATATTTTTCAGACTCTCTTTGGTGTCTTACAACATAATTCTTTGCAGGATGATAATGGTCACTCTGCTTCTTTCTCATCAGTCGACTCCGCTGCTAACATGTACATCATCATATTTCAATAATGCATGCATACATCTTGTGACATCACATTTATAAGCATAACTGTATTTACCCTTTTGAGTGAGTCACAAGTATGCATTCTCAACACTTGCATCTATACAGTACGGACATTGTCAATCTGTATCTCAGCCCTTTCGCGACCTTATCATAAATTTGTTCGGTTGGTTCTAATTGAATTTGTTATACATTCTAGAGCTAAATGTGAAAAGTCCGATGGGGATGTAAGCATTTCTGGTTCGACAAGTGAGCAGCAAACATCTAACATAATTTCTCCTGGAAAAGAGAACCACGTGGAAAATACTTTGGCAGAAAAATCTGAGGCCGCGGTTATTGGAAAATCATCAGATGGAGCCCCTATACATTATCATCAAAGGTGCAATGACCGATTTTTGCTCTCTTGATTTCTTATCTGCATTGCTGTTTATACTTGTGTTACAGGATTATTCCTTCTTGGATATTTCATTAATCCACATGTTGCCAACACAAATATGCAACAAGTGTACTCTGCTGTTGTCGAATTTAGCAGTCAAATGTGACTGTACATCCTCCAAAAGTCAGGCATGACAATAAGGAGTGTCCAAACCTGAGAAAATTGCTAATTACTCCCCTTCAGTCTGTAAATCGTTTTAGTGATCCATTATGATTTAGAAATGGACAAATCAATTCGTTGAGGTTCTGACAGACCTGCGAATTTCCTGTTGTGGTTTTATTTTTATGTTGCTAATTATCCTTCATTCCGGTCATAACTTTATTTCGAGCCTTCCTCGTATTGATCTTTGGTTATCTTAGCTCAAGTTGATTAGTTGAGCTGGATATGTCTGGTACCTTCTCATTTTAAACACTAGTTCATGAATCTTTGTAAGATGTTGAGAGGTCTTATTTTTTCCCCTTCCCTTCTCTCTTTCTTTCTGTATGTGAGAATAAAGCATCTCATATATATCAACAGTTTTTTTTCCCCAGATTCTTTCGGCAATTTCTCCTATTTATTCTTTTTTTTTTGCCTTACAAAGGTGAAACTCTTGGTATCTGGTTGAAAAAAAGTTTCAAATGATGAAGCAGTTCAATATACAAAGTTTACAGGGATAATGCAGTACTGGAAATTTCTTTCGGAAACCTCTCAATTGGTATTGTGCAAGAAAATTTGCTATATATCACAATTTTTAGAGTCCTCAGTCATAATTTTTACTTTCTTGTACATTTTCTGGTTCTCACGTTCTTTTTGGGTTGGTATGTTTTCAATTACGTTGTGTGTCTTTTATTTTCTTAAACAAATTTGTATTATATGCTTTGCATCCTTTAGCGATAAACCGCAAAATCAGCCCCAGAATTTGCCGAGCTGCAACGGGGCTTTCATTCCACAAACAGTAGATGATGCCCTTCCAGAATTAATTTCCAAAGGTTCAAGAATATCAGGTAAGTTGACTTCATCTTCTTAACTTATTATTATTTTTTTTTTATTTTTTATTTTTTTAACAAAGAACAAGGCTTTTGGTTTGTTATCCATTTTATGCCATGTCTATTCTTGTTTAATTGTATATTTTTGGTGCAGCAAATGGTGAAGAACTTGAAGAGAAGGTGAAGCCCGTTGTTCAGCAAAAAGGCCGCTTCAAGGTTACCTCAGAGAACGTTGAGGTAGAAAAGGTTTCTGTTTTGGTCTAGTGTGAGAAATTTTTACATTTACTACTTATTAATTATGTCCTTCCAGGCGGTTGGAGCTCCAATGCTACAGAAAAGCCACAGCATGCAGGTTGGTGTTAGAGAACAAAATGTTATCTGTCATACACTATATAAATCATTAAAGCAGTTATTTCGGAACAAAGCCAACTCAAAAGATTTACTATGTAGCTTTCGATGTGATTAGGTCCATAACAAAAATAACAATCCTAGATTTTAGGTTTTATTAGCTTTATTCATAATATATCACGATACAGACGATATCAAGATTGGTTACCAACAGAGCTAATGATATTCAAGAAAGTATAACCATTTCGAAATTTAAATGTAAAGTCTAATTATGGCTGTTGATTTTTTCTTGCTCCATTACATTTTTTTATTATAATATCTTACAAGAATGTTATGGGCTGTTTAGGTGATTTCTCAACATCCTGCTATTTCCCCACCGCTGCCTTCTGATTCTAGACCATCAAGTTCTGTTGGCCATGCCTTTTTTCCTACGCTGCAGTCGGCTCTGCAAACGAATATTCTTCAAAGGGTATGTATTAGTCTCAGACTCGAGTATAAATCCTTTTATCTTTCTTTTATTATTTGAAATTTATTTTCTTCTCTGCTATTTCCCCTGCAGGATTGTATCCTTAGTCTAATGAAGCAAGCGTCTGTCAGTGATTCTACAGGTTTCTGCAAATGATGCATCTTAAATTCATACTTAAAAGAAAATTTTCATCTGTTAGTCTGACTTATTGTGTCTAGCCACCCCTGCAGACGTAGGATGCACCTCGACAAACATATCTTGCATGGAAAAATCATTGGTACGTAATAGCACAAATTTATACACGTGTTTTGCTCGTGTGCATTTGAGCTGCAATCTATCCCCGTTCGATTTTACATAGCATTCTTAAATAAAACTATTGTGCAGATTTTTATACTATATGCTTCTTGATTTGAAATATGTGAAGTTAATATTTACATTTTTTCTCATTGTTCTCTAGTTGGAGGCAGCTCAAGATAGGGAGAAGGATTTACTTCGTGAAGTAACTGATTTACAGTGGAGGTATCTACAATTATATTTTCTTCTGAAGTGCCACTGTCTACAGATACATTATTGGATCGAATAAGTTGTAAGATTCTTGTGTTTTCTTTCTTGATGTAGGTTGATATGTGCACAAGAAGAGGTCCAAAAATATAAAACAGAGAATGCTCAGCAAAACTCTTAAGTTACATCGCCTTCAAAGCTCGGAAAACCTTGGTTAGGAGGCTTGACTGACCATTAGAATTTCATTTTGACACTTAGAAGTTGATTTATTTGATCGGATGATTTTGTTCTTGTACACAATTATGGTATGTGAACCACCCAGAACTTAAAATCTGGTAATTGCTAGCTTAGTTTTTTGCTCTTCCAATTGTGTCTTAATTTGGTTCGACTAATATGGTTGTGGTTGTGGTAAGTATTTGATATTTCTTGATCTCATCTGTTTATTGAATAATTTTATAATTTATATTATTATTATTCATATATTCAGTAGGATTCACTACTATTTGTTTTTTTATCCTTTTTTATAAACTATCTATAAATTTATGAAATGAAGCATAATCTTATTTAATCGCGTTTTTATAATTCGTATTACAAACATAAGTGACTGCGCTTGTAGAAAACATCACTGGAGAGTTCATATTGATTAATTGATTTCACATTTTGGCTAAAAATAGGATTTTGATGAATTTCATTTCGTCCTTCCCAAATTTTTTTTTTAGAATCTTATTGCTTATTGATTCTCAAAATTCTCTGAAAATTAATTAATTGATACGCGCAGTTTATGTGATCGATAAAGTTAAATCAATTATATATGGACACATCACTCACAGTTAGCTTTTGTTTGGTAGCCATTTTTCAGACCAAATAATACATTTTTTGCCCATTAGAAATCAAATTTAGCCAACTTTTTTGACTTTCCCTCTCACAGCGTCTTTTTTTACTTCTGCAACGGTCATTTTTTTCTTTTTTTTGCTGAAAATGGCGACCAAACAGATTCTTATCCAAAAAGTCCTGCAACTACGCGACCAATATGGCGTGTGAAGAAATAGCTTTCCATAAACAAAAATAAGCCCGTGGTCTTTTTTTTTGAAAAATATTATTTTAAATAGTGAATTTTTGGAGAATATGTGATTAAAAATTAAAAAAAAAATTTGAATTTATGTGTAAAATATAATTTTTCAATTAAATGCATGATTAAAAATGAATACGCAGGGGGAGAAAAAAGGGTTCTATATCACCAAAACTACTCTGTAATCCCCGATCTAGAGACAACCGTGGTAGCACAAGGTACAATAATATTTTTTATACTTTGTTCTTAGAAAGTTGTACGTTTATACGAAAATAATTTCTTTGACACGAAACGGAGAGAGAGAGAGAGATCAGAGAGACGCCAAAGAAACGGGGTCTTCAATTTTTTGATTCGGAGAAAAGGATGAAGAAAGTCAAAATGCGAAGGGAATATTGAAGGGAAAAAGAGCAAATGGAAGAAGAAGCTATATCATATATGGGCTCCAAACAAGATGTGAAATGAAAAAGAAGTAAATATAGATATATATGAATAAAAGCTCAGATTTTTATGGATTTTTTTCTTGAATCTAAATTTCACGAGCTTGAATAAGGTCAGCCCATAAATTTTATCCCCTTCCTCGAGCTCACATATTTCTGTTCTTTAATGATTAATTTTCTTCAAGTTTGAAGTCTTAGCATTAGAATCTGAACTTGAGGTTTTGTATTAAAGCTCGAATCTTGCATTGAAAGTTAGGCATTTGGGTTGTTAAGAATTTGAAGAAATGAAATAAATTACGGGGGGTTTACTGAGTGAGAAATAAATAAATATATGGATTTTTGAAGTTTTATCAAAAATGAAAGGTTTGTTTGTATTTCGGCTGTGACATTTGGGTTTAGTTTCGAAGAATTTAGAAACTTCGTGAAATTTGGAGTTTGGGAAGGAGATTTAGTTTAATTGCAAAATTGAGATATGTAGGTGTGGACTCGACGCTCCAAGAATTGTGTGTAAAAAATTGAATTTTTGGATGGGTTTCTGTTTTGGCATTGTTAGGATTGTTATTACAGGTATCAACTGTTGTTTGGAAGATGTATATTTGGAATTGGGGTAAAAACCCTAATTTAGATTTTTTGGAACTTTTTGCAGTGGTGCTTTATTGCATGATCTAACGTTAAGGGAACGAATGGGGCATATAGCTTCGGCACAGGGTCTTGAACGGGTGACGGTGGACTGTATTGGTACTGAACCATGGTTTAGATTCTTACATGAGGTCTTGTATTGAACTTGTTGGAGCAAGGTCAGGGGATGAATTGGCAAAGCAGAATACAGAAAAGCACAAGGCGTATTAATGGCGTCAGACCAGGTTATCAATATCAGACCCAAAGTGGAGGCAGGCCTTGGAAGCTGTTGAGAATATTTCTAGAATAGGAAAGTAAATAAGTTTAGCCCTAGTTTATAGAAAAGGTAGTTAGGGTTTATCCTAAAATAGGATTTGCTACTTGTATATATTTAGACATGTTTCTATGAAGTTGTATAAGAGAAATCACCTCCATTTTATATGAGTTACATGGNGCAGGATTTTAGGGTTGCCATGGAGCTGAATCCATGGAAACTTGGTGAAGATTGGCCGTTGCTGCTGGAGAAAATGTGTATTCACAGTTAATGGGCTCATTTTTTTGAAGATGCTTTAAATTGGTCCCTAGCAGATCAAAAGGCATGCTGCACGATGCTGATCAGTGCATTCATGACCTTTTGATCCTATATGGTGTCCCCGAAGTAAATTTAAACTGGGGCAAGAGCAGTAAATATTTTTTTCCT
>CAIGRN010078347.1:0-15426 GCA_903798345.1 Fraxinus anomala
TGTTTCAAAATTTCCACTAGTGGGACGATTTGTGCCCACAAAAAATATTGTATTTTTTCCCTACAATAAAATTGAGAGTAAAAATGTCTTTTGCAGAGAAAAAAGTAATTAAAGTGTTTGTAGGCTAATAATTAGCAGGAAAATTTTCTTTTCACTATCCGTACTTTTAGTCCCTACAAAATATAATTTGAAGATAAAAGATAATTTAAAAAAGGGATAATTGCAACAGCGGTACCAAATTTATAATTATTATAAATTTTCCTGTCTATATAATTATTACAAGAAATTTACACTTTTCCTACAAATTTTTGAAGACATTAAAATTTGTAGGAGGAATTCACTTTATCCTACAAAAATGATATTCGGTAGGACTATGTTTTGTTTCAAAATTTCCACTAGTGGGATGATTTGTGCCCACAAAAAAAATTGCATTTTTTCCGAACAATAAAATTGAGAGTAAAAATGTCTTTTGCAGAAAAAAAAAAGTAATTAAAGTGTTTGTAGGCTAATAATTAGCAGGAAAATTTTCTTTTCACTATCTGTATTTTTAGTCCCTACAAAATATAATTTGAAGATAAAAGATAATTTAAAAAAGGGATAATTGCAACAGCGGTACCAAACATTTCATTTAGTAGTAGAATTTGCCCAAACCTTTAATTTATATCACCCACGGTACCAAACATTTTCTTTTTCAACCAAATGTATCAAACCTTTCAAAATGTCTGCAGCTAAAATCCAAATATATGGTTTCTGTTAGTTTGACCGTTAGTTGACTAATGAATGTACATTTGACACGTCATTTTTCAAAATGTATTTGATTTATTTAATTATTTGAACAATATTATCATGAATTATGTTGTCAATTATTTAGTTATGATCAATGTATGTTTGACATATTCATTCTACTTGATTAAATAGTAAATTAAAATTATTAAAAAAGAAATTTTGTAAAGTTGCATATTCGGTACGGTTTGTAAGTTGTAAATATAGTAAGTTGCATATCCGGTATATGTTGTAATACGATATTGTTAAACTTATCGGGAGTGGATAATTATTTTTTGAACGATTCTATCTTTATTATAATTCAATAATACTTTACTTTAGTTATGATGAATGTACATTTGACATGTCATTTTTCAAAATGTATTTGATTTATTTAATTATTTGAACAATATTATCATGAATTATGTTATCAATTATTCAGTTATGATCAATTTATATTTGACAAATTCATTCTACTCGATTAAATAGTAAATTAAAATTATTAAAAAAGAAATTTCGTTAAGTTGCATATCCGGTACGGTATGTAAGTTGTATATATAGTAAGTTGCATATCTGGTATATGTTGTAAATACGATATTGTTAAACTTATTAGGTGTGGATAATTATTTTTTGAACGATTCTATCTTTATTATAATTCAATAATACTTTGCTTTAGTTATGATGAATGTACATTTGACATGTCATTTTTCAAAATGCATTTGATTTATTTAATTATTTGAACAATATTATCATGAATTATGTTGTCAATTATTTAGTTATGATCAATGTATGTTTGACAAATTCATTCTACTCGATTAAATAGTAAATTAAAATTATTAAAAAAGAAATTTCGTTAAGTTGCATATCCGGTACGGTATGTAAGTTGTAAATACAGTAAGTTGCATATCCAATATATGTTGTAAATACGATATTGTTAAACTTATCGGGAGTGGATAATTATTTTTTGAACGATTCTATCTTTATTATAATTCAATAATACTTTGCCTTAAATTTTTCAATATACATTTAATTATTTCAATAATACACAACTTTTCGTTTTTCAATATGTATTTAATTTATTTATCATGTGAACAACATTATCATTAGTTATTTTGTCGTTTATTTAGTTATGATGAATGTACATTTGACACGTCATTTTTCAATATATATTTGATTTATTTAATTATTTGAACAATATTATCATGAATTATGTTATCAATTATTTAGTTATGATCAATGTACATTTGACAACTTCATTCTACTTGATTAAATAGTAAATTAAATTCATTCAAAAACTTTGCCGATAAGTTGCATATACGGTATGTTACATATTCGGTATGATATGTTAGTTGCATAACCGGTATATATATTGTAAATTTGGTATTTGTTAAACTTACCGAAAATAGAGAATTTTTTTTTAAACGATTCTATCTTTATTTAAGGGATGATTGCAGTAGCGGTACCAAACCTTTCATTTTTGCCACCAATGGTACCAAACATTCAAAATGTCTGCAACTGAAGTCCACATAGATGGTTTCTTTTAGCTTGATCATTAGTTGACCAAATAATTGACTTTGACAATAATGTTGTCTAGTTTTAAAAGGTTAAAATGGTAATTTTACATTTTTTTAAATAATAAAATAACCAAAATAAAATAATTAAAATTAAAAACTCATTCCACCTTCTTCTTGTCCATCCACCCCATCCCACCCCAAATCTTTAAATCTGGGTTTGCAACTTCGAGAACACTTCAACAAGCTTGGGAATGGAGTTCCTAGACCGAATGTACGCTCTGTTGCAATGGCAGTGGCTCTAAGAAACTCTACATGTGCATTTAACCCAAAACTTCATCTTGATTGACCATGGAATCGAAAATCCAAAACTTCATCCAAAACAGTTCATCTTCTTCCCACCCCCACACTTATCCCCACATTCCCTCACCCAAACCTAACGAAACGAACTAAAATCCACCCACCACCGTGCCGACGATCACAATCCACCCACACATATGCTGCAGCAATCGCTACAAGAGGCCCTGCAAATTAGCAGTAAGAAATGGACCTTACCAGAAACTTGCTTAGATGTCATACAAAAAATTCCTAAACCCTTTTCAATCTCTTATCTCTTCTTGTCCTCTTTGGTCAAGCTAGTCTCTTCGACGAACCATTTCAACAGAAAATCCATATTTTTATCAAGAAGTTCCATTTCTGATCGGTTGTTAAGTCCAAATTGTAAGGTTTGAGCAAAATCCACCATACCCAATTGTGGTGTGTATTTTTTCTATGTATAGTTAATTACAATGTGCGTTAGGATAATTGCAAATAAATGCTAATTACAATAAAGATGGAAAGAATAAATCTTCACAAATGAATCTCCTATTGACAAGCCATGTATTAAGCCTTGACACCCTCGCAAGCTGAGCGTCGGAGTTGAACGGACATGAAGCTTGGTACGAAAGAATCCAAGGAGAGGTCGAGAGATACTTTTGGTGAAGAGATCGGCAACCTATAGATGAGAGGGCACATATTAAGTGCGAAGTTTGCCAGCAGCAACAAGTTCCCGAAGAAAATGGTAATCTAATTCAACACATTTTTCCCGTTTGTAGGAAACGAGATTGGAGCTTAAGAAGATCACGCTTTTGTTATCACATAAGAGAATAGGCTTATGTAAATTGGAAACCTTGAGATCATAAAGTAGATGGGTGAGCCAAAGGAGTTCAGCTGCAGTAGTGGCAAGGGCACGATACTTAAGACTCATAGCTAGAACGAGAAATAGTTGGTTGCTTCTTAGCACTCCAAGAAACCAAATTATCGCTAAGATAAATAGAGTAGCCATAGGTGGAGCAGTGACTATCGGGACAACCAGCCCAATCAGCGTCAGAGTAAGCGACTAGGGGACCAGGAACATTTGATGGGCAAAAAGAAAGACTAAAGTAAAGTGTGCCCTTGACATAGCGTAAAATATGCTTGACATCAAGAAAGTAATCTGTAGTAAGGGCATGCAGAAATTGACTGATGGAGTTAACAGCATGAGTGATGTCATGACGAATAATGGTTAAGTACTGAAGGGCACCAACTAGAGATTTGTAGAGAGAGGGGTCCGAAAAAGTAGGTCAATCACCTCGGATGCTGAGAGACGAACATAGGAGTGTGAACCGACTTGTTGTCAAGTACTGGGCTCGAGTCAGAATATCCCAGGCATATTTCAACTGACTGATAAAGAGACCATCAGTAGTGTAAGTAGCTTCCAGACCAAGAAAGTAGCTGAGGGAGCCCAAATCCTTCGTGACAATCTTAGAATTGAGGTTGCGAGCTAAGCGATCAAGAAGAGAATAGTTGTTGCCAGTAAGAATAATATTAACGTACAACATTATTGTCAAAGTTAATTATTTGATCAACTAACTGTCAAACTAACAGAAACCATCCATTTGGATTTCAGCTGCGAACATTTTCAATGGTTAGTTACCGTTGGTCGCAAAAATGAAATGTTTGGTATCGTGGGTGGTACCAATTAAATGTTTGGGCAAAATCTACTATTAAATGAAAGTTTTGGTATCATTGCTGCAATTATTCCTAATTTCAATATTACCTTACTTTTCACTTTTCATTTTTCAATATACATTTAATTATTTCAATAATACACAACTTCTTCTCGTTTTTCAATATGTATTTAATTTATTAATAATTTGAACAATATTATTATTAGTTATTTTGTCGATTATTTAGTTATGATGAATGTACATTTGACACGTCATTTTTCAATATGTATTTGATTTATTTAACTATTTGAACAATATTATCATGAATTATATTGTCCATTATTTCGTTATGATCAAAGTACATTTGACAGGTTCATTCTGCTTGATTAAATAGTAAATTAAATTCATTAAAAAACTTTTTCAGTGAGTTGCATATACGGTATGTTGCATATTCAGTACGATATGAAAGTTGCAAATACAGTAAGTTGCATATCCGGTATATGTTGTAAATATAGTATTTGTTAAACTTACCGGGAGTTGATAATTATTTTTGAACGATTCTATTTTTATTATAATTCAATAATACCTTGCTTTTCATTTTTCAATATACATTTAATTATTTCAATAATATATACTACTTCTCTTTTTTCTATATTTATTTAATTTATTAAGCATTTGAGCAATTTGAACAATACTAGTGAGAAGTACGTGTTATAATATAGTTGACTTTATAATAGCGTAGATATGTATAGTAAGAAAAATAGATTCTGCATCAAATGGGCTTTAATAACAAAATATTTAGAGATAAATGGACGGTAGGTTGATAATACACACTATTTTGGAAACAAAGCTATTAACCGTGATTGTCTTATGGTCTATGAAGTGCTATTGTTAATTACCCTGATTGTCTAATAGAATCAAGGCAAACGGGGATCTAGAAAATATTCATTGTAAGAGATATCCACTGCAATCTTGCGTATGTATATGTCCATCCCGTCTGATGAAACTGATTGTACTAGATGCCCAAAATGAAGCATTCGATGTATTTCAGCACAAAAACTGCACAATTTGGCCTGAAATAACATAGTGTTAGATTAAATCAGTATTGTTGGCATAAAGTGAAATTATACAAGAAATTAAATAATATAGTAAACCGTAAACAAAATGGTTACCCATTGTTTGCAGAAGATAAGGTATAATTTTGATCTTCATTTCCTTATTCTATGTTTTCTTAATTCTCGTGTGCAAGATAAGAAGTCTGAAGATATCAACAGTAATTAAACTAAAAGGAATGTTGCATTGGCATGTTTTTTCACTTCTTCTACTGTGTGAATGTTGTGACTACAATCATAAATTTGAAATTTCTATCCACTTATATCCACAAGATAAAGATATCAACTATTGCCTGGAAATGAGCATGGAATGAGCAGATAATTGCATTTTATCCATGGAATACCAGCCATTGGCAATCTACCATTTACGTACTCTTGTAAGATAGTTAAGTCGGGTGGATTTCCACTTGCAGTTCCTTGTTGTACACTTGCTTGCCACATCAGTTGGCGAGCACAATCATCTTCGAATGTAAAGTCGAGAATTGCATATTCTTTAGAGACAAGAGTGTTTCCATCATGAATGAGAC
Organism: Fraxinus anomala; assembly: GCA_903798345.1. Taxonomy (NCBI): domain Eukaryota; kingdom Viridiplantae; phylum Streptophyta; class Magnoliopsida; order Lamiales; family Oleaceae; genus Fraxinus; species Fraxinus anomala. The sequence goes on from CAIGRN010078347.1 coordinate 5,880, forward strand.
ATCTCAGCAGTATCAACTGCATATGAATAGTCTAACAGAATAGATATAGTGATTAGATATGTTAAGTATAGATTGTAATTATTATTCTTATTATTGAACTTGAATAACCACTGCATTGATATATTGGGTTGTATCCTTATAGCATTTAACATATCTCTTCCGTGGACGTTGCCACTTTCATCTTTCCAATATGTACTGCACAACACAATAGGAATTAATTTTAGATAAATGAAATGAGCATTGTAATATTTAAGGTAATAAAGTAGAAATAGATTTCATACTGAGATGGATTTTTGTGCACCCTATCTATCCATAAGATAGTCTTCTAAAGGATAATGATCTGTGGATGATGATGAAGACTATATTTTTCCCTTGAATTTGTTTTTCTTTGATTAATCGCTAAACATGTTGAATTTGTTGAGATGTTCAGGGATGTTCAGGCTGCTTACTATGAATTGGAGTCTCATGGATAGGAACAACCTGCTGTAGAGACCTTATAACAGCATTTATATTTGATTCCCAACCAGATAATAGTTTCCGCCTATTCTCATTCTGTTTATCAACATAAGATTTTATTGAACTTATATTGGAACATATATTGGTATCTACATAGAATCGTATGGATTGTATGTTCTGATTTTGATCTTCTTGCCAATTCTGACATTGTTCGAATGGTTGTGTTTGGTTACAAGAATTGTTCGGTAGCGAGCTTCTTGTTTTTTTGATTCTTCAACTGTGTGTGCTTTTAAACTATCATACAAAGTAGACACATTTGATAGTACATGATGCGTATACATGCTCAATATTTCTTTCATGTGTTCCTTAGTGACATAATTGGAGCCAATGGAAGCAGAATTTGATCCAACTCCAAATGAAGTATATGTTTCAGAGGTACCAGGAACATTCATATGTGGGATTTGTTGTGTAACTGCTTGTTCACAATGCCTTCTAATACATCATGTTGGTTGTCTATCGGTAATGAAAGAGTTCTGTACCATACTGTTTGTATTTCTTCTTCAGTAGGTAGCAGCACTGGAAGTATTTGGATCTGAAATATTTTAGTGATTCATTTTAAATAAAGATAAAGACAGTGCAATACACAGTACGATAAACAAACGTAATTAAATTATTAAATGTTTGTAAAAGAAATTATACCTCTTGGGTAGCCAAGATTGTCTAACATCACATAAATTTTGATTTAGCTTCCACTTATGCATTCTCGGAATCTGTAACGTTTTGTATTTGTGTCATCCAAAATTATGTCCAATTTCGAGAAATACTTCATATATCCAACACTGCAATATAATCAAAAATAAATATGAGACACGATGAATGTATTTCTCATTATAAATAATTTAAGAAACTGTAAAAGGATATAATAAAGATACATGAATGCTAGTGGATATCCATGTAAAGAATATTTATAATCTGTTTGTTGATTTTGTTGCTTCTTCTGCACCCGTTCAAGATGCGATTGTTGCAATGACATTTGCAAAAATTGTTAAGAAAGAGCACTCATTGCACTGACAAGAACACCCATTGGGTGAGCATCATGGAGCATTGCTTGTATAAAGTCCAAAAAAAAGAATAAAAATGCATTCCAAAAATTTGAAGAAAATATTTAACATGCTATAGATTGCAGCTTCTTAGATTCTAACATGGCATTATTAGATCAAAAACAGGAACAAAAATGAAAATTGTGCATCCTAAAACTTAAAAGATGTTTTGTAAGGTCCGTTCAGTGCGGACAAATGCAACGTCCGTTTTGTTCATGCCGCCCAGACCGATTTATTTATTTTGCAATCTAGATATTGCTACCTTTCACGAATGATAGAGATTGTACAGATGAATAATCGGTTGCTTTAGTTTTCTTGAACAGCGTATGCTTGGATGATTTAGAATTTGGGAAGGCAAATATGGATAAAATGTTTGGATGATTTACAGCTGAATGAGGATTTATATAGAATTGTAAATTCAATGTCATTCAGAATACCTACCACATGCATTATTTGTATGACACTGAATTGAATGGGCCTACAGAATTAAATTTCATAAATTCATAGAAAAAATGTTGAATTTTGGCACCTGCTATTTATCAATTATCATGTGTACGTGTACCAATTAAATGTAATGAATGTACCAAATCAATGTAATGAAGTTCAGTGGACCCTCCATTTGAGTAACTTTGATGAATTCAAATTCAGAAATATATATGAATTTGGCACTTTTTTGTCCACTACTAAATAACTTTGATGTGATTGCATCGATAATACAATATAATTATTTAATTTTATAATTTTTGTTAGCTTAAATATCTTTTCATAACATATTACGTTTTAACTGATTAAAAAGTTAATAACTTTTATGGAACATTATATTTATATCTCAACCTTTTCGAAATAAGTCAAAGGTATAAATAATTGAATCAGTAATTGAAAAGGCAAAGAGTAGCTTTTATGGAATAATTGAATAATTTTTTTTTGGAATAAAGAAGAATGTTAATTTACAGTTTCAAACAAATTACAAAAGTTGATCCATACGTTTCAAAAGCTACAGCTTGTACACCATTATAGGTAAATTAGCAGCTAAAGCATGATGAAGCTTGTTGTACATTGTTGCCAAACTCAAGTTGCTTGGGAAACTTTTTATACAAAAGTAGTAGTTGAGAACATAATTATAAACCAAAACGACAGCGATCAGTGGTACAAAACAAAAATAAAGTTGTCCAAAGGAGGTGATTGTGGTAGAATCCATTTAGATGGAGATGACAAAATGAGAAAATCTAATTTTTATGTTGTAGCATCGATGTTGTCTTGAATTAGTCGAGTTTCCCTTTTGTTGTGTCTCGATTAGACTTGATAGTAGCAAGTTTTTTTCTCAACCTTCTCAGTCGAAGCTTGGAATAATGTTCATTTTGCAGATGGTGATGACATTTTCTGATTATCAGAATTCTTGTTGTGCTTAGTAGAGCGTAGAACACCTTTACCTTTCTCACTCGATTGTTCATCAGCATTGAAGACAAATATAATTTCATACTTGTACTCACTTGTGTTTGGTTCCAGCTGTGTAACCTTGACATAAAATATATGTTCTTGTTTAGGGTCCATTTGAATGAATTCATGAACTATTATATCAGTTCCCTTTTGAATTTGATGATACACAGTTACCATTTCCATGTATTGGTAAAGTAAAAGGATTACGGAGCGATATATGCACTACCGATTTAGAATGTCTCATTAAACTCTTAGCACTATACTTTAATAATGTCTCGGTAGGGGTTCCAAAGGCACTTGCACTTATGATTCCACTAGCATCTTCTAACTGTACATTGGCATTTGCTCTATGATAATAGAGAATAGAGTTAATTATCAAGAAAGATTGAAATAACATGTTCAGCAAAATATGTCCAACAGTGTTACATATTGGAAATGAATATAGTGAGTATTACCTAGGGACAGCTACGGTGGGATATTTGCAGTAAATACACCAAAATCTGTGTTTGCAATTGCTACAAGACATGTACCAGAAAGTTTGCTTTGTTGCTCTAATTGTTGCTTTTGCTTTTAACCAGAAGTATTTATGCTGTATATAGAACTAATATTAAGATGAAGAAATAATGATTTACATTATTTTCACAATGAAGTTATAGAAGTTACCCCAAGTAGTTGGTCTTTTATATGGTGTATCTGTGTAAATTTCTTGTAGCCTGGAGGAGATAATTTTGTTGGTATTACTATAATACATGGTTTATCCAGAGCAATTTCATTGAGTTCTTCGTTGTGTATTTCAACCTTTGCACTGTGTGATTCCGTTATTAAAAAGTTAATTATCAGGAAACAATAGTTATATATGATATAAATTAAAGTAAAAGATTTTTGATGCTATAATTACCACGCTCGGAATTCTGTCACTTGGTTGAATGTAGCATCTATAAAGAAGGTGCTATTTATTTTTGTCGACAATGTGAAGCCTGCACTAACGCTAAACATTAATTGTTGGTTATATAGATTCAATTATAATGAGCAAAGTATACTGCAGTACTTTTACCATTAAAAGACGAAACTTTCAACCGATTTGCTAAGATCACAGCTTTTTTTAGCTATCTTGTCTGCTAGAAAAATAATTATTTTTCCACATAAGTATCTTACATCGTTAAGAAGACAGTATGGAAGCTTTTATCAATTAGTAAAATGTCTTGCACATATGTTTGATTTCCAGCTCGTGTTTGAATGAGTCATTTTGGACTCATTGCAACAGCAACAGCAAGTATGTCTATAGAAAATATTATGATAGGTAATAATATTAGTTAAAGTAGGTATAAAAATAGATATGCATGAATGAAGACATAGTTATGAAAAAGTATGGAAAGTGCTTATATCATTATCGCAATCCATATGTTTTTCTAGTTCCTCAAAGGGAATGAATGTGTATGTTGAATACAAGAATTCCATGTTGTTCTCGTTTACTTCTTCAACTCATGTTTTTCCGGAAATTATCCATTGCACGTCACCTTTTGAAGCTCTATATTCTGGTTTTGTTTCTTTCACAAGAGCATTTGAGATGATGTATGTTTTACTCAATAAAAGTTGATTTTCGAAGGCAATAATATTTTCATCGTACAATGTCGTCTACACTTTATTTCCCTATAGCAGGGAGAAAATAAAAATGGTAAGAACATTATATAAAATTATATTATTGTTTAGCCAAAAAAATAAGAGCATGCATTATATTGGTTTATGTTTACCTTGAGATCCATTAGTATCATGTTTTGATATCTACTATTACTGTGCTTCGCTTGTTTCAGGGCCAATTTCTCTCCAACAATTACCTTCATTTGCCAATTTTTTTTTTGATTTGGACTGATTTCAGGTATGAACTTGTAGTTGCTAGTCATTTTGTTAAGGCTACAAGTTAAAGAAAGATATTGAAGAAGTAGAAGAATTAGTTAGTGTGTAATAGATAGTATATTTTTGTATAGTTACCAGATATAGGTTGATGGCGAAGTAGAAATGAAGTTTCTATTTTAAGAAGTTTGTTTTGAGGTCTTAGAAGATGGATATATATAGAAGTCTATTATGTATAAAAAAAAAATATAGAAAAAATATATGAGTAGTCATAAATTTTTGAATTAGAGTTTGAAATTTCAGTAGTCTATATCAGCAAATTATAGCTAATTATATCTAGTATGTCTTTGTCAAAAAGTAAAGCAAATAGTAATGGTATCAAGTCATATCAGAGTGAAAAGTGCATTCTGACATTTTTCGCTTATTTCAAAAATGGATGTATTTTATATGTTTAAAAATATTATTAAATAAGAAAAATCTATTCATTCAAATAAGAAAAGTTGTATAGGAATGATTTATTAATATTTACTGCAGAGAAGTAAATATTTTTCGCTTATGAACTTGTAGTTGCTAGTCATTTTGTTAAGTCTACAAGAAAGATTAAAACATTAAAGAAAGATATTGAAGAAGTAGAAGAATTAGTTAGTGTGTAAAAGATAGTATATTTTTGTATAGTTACCAGATATAGGTTGATGGCGAAGTAGAAATGAAGTTTCTATTTTAAGAAGTTTGTTTTGAGGTCTTCGAAGATGGATATATATAGAAGTCTATTATGTAAAAAAAAAAATATAGAAAAAATATATGAGTAGTCATAAATTTTTGAATTAGATTTTGAAATTTCAGTAGTCTATATCAGCAAATTATAGCTAATTATATCTAGTATGTATTTGTCAAAAAGTAAAGCAAATAGTAATGATATCAAGTCATATCAGAGTGAAAAGTGCATTCTGATATTTTTCGCTTATTTCAAAAATGGATGTATTTTATATGTTTAAAAATATTATTAAATAAGAAAAATCTATTCATTCAAATAAGAAAAGTTGTATAGGAATGATTTATTAATATTTACTGCAGAGAAGTCGTTGATGGCTCTCTTTTTTTTTGTTCTATCTCAAGAAGTACAATTTTGATTTTTTGTTGTTCTAGAAGATGGGTATAATGAAGTGTGATAATAGGGAAAAGGTAAAAAAATAATAAAAATTGAGTGCTATGAACAGTCAGAAATTAGAATGACATTTCATGATAAGACTTTCAGACACTTAGTAATCAGTTGCGGTAGGTAAATGAAATTGGTATGGTCTAAATGTAAAGTAGAAATATAAGTATGCACTCTCTCATTGTCTTAGATATTCATGTTTTATTTTTGCATAATTTTGGGCAAATAGATAATAAAAAATATAGAAGACGGGTAGAATAAAGTGTGATAATAGGGAAAAGGTAAAAAATAATAATTACGTGCAGTCAGAAATTACAATTTGACATTTCAACATGACAAGAATTCAGGTATTTGGTAATCAATTGCAGTAGGTAAATTAAACTAAATAAAATAGTAAATTGAGTGCAGTCAGAAATTGCAATTTAACATTTCAGTATGATAAAACTTTCAGGTATTTGGTAATCAATTGTAGTAAGTAAATAAGCTGGAATCGCCTAAAAGTAAAGCAGAAATATAATTATCATTCTCCCATTTTCTTAGATATTCATCTTTTATTTTTGGATAACTTTGTACAAATAGATAATAAACGAAGATTTCTCCAACACATATACCTTATATGACTACTATAATCTACATTTAGAAAAGGCTATGAATCTGGACTTAGAAAAACCTATGGATTTTGTATCAAAGCAAGATTTTCTTGGTAAACAACATTTCTTGTGCAAGTGTTATGAACTGTAATCTTTTCTGGTGGCTTTATCAAAACCTTAATGGATTTACTTGTTTTAGCTCTCGACAAAGCAACGTACAACTGTCAATGGGAAAATAAAGGTTTTGGAAGATAAAGGCCAACAAAGTCTAGAGTTTGACCCTGCGATTTATTTATTATCATTGCAAAACATGGACGAATTGGAAATTAAGTTCTTTTAAAAGGAATTGAAGTTTTATCATTTTCAAGTAGTGGTATAAACGGAATTCTAGGTAAAAAAATACACATTGTCCACGGTATTCTCCGATACCTATTTCTACCTCAATGACATTTTTTTTGAAATCTTCAACAAATAAGTCTTGTTCCGTTGCATAGGTCTTCAGACGGATTAATATTTCTAAGTAACATAACCGGACAATTTAGCTTCAATATAAGATCATGTGGTGGAATACAATTTGGAGTTAATGTATTTAGAAAATCTTCTTGGATACTTTGTTCGGATTTATCAATGACTTAATCGAAACTGTAATATGTAAATATTTCTCCAGGAATTTCTTTTAGCAAAAGATTGTTTATATGGTCAACATATTTATTTTTTGGAGTTAAAATGGCTCTATTAATCATAGTATCTAAATGTTCAACATAATTTTGTATATTTGGAAAAATTACATTAATCAATTATTTCAAAGATTTAAATTCATTCTCAAAATGTATTGTTATATTAGATGGAAGTTTAATCATTTTACATGAGTATTTTTTTTCAGTACCATTTTCTATACTAAGTAAATATTCATAGAATAATGGATCCAATTGAGCCCTCATACTTTGAACTAACGAGAAATGTGTAAAAGATGGCCACAAGTATGAAGAAACTAAACTTGCTTTCATTATGTCTTCTTTATTTCCTCTTTGAACAATTGGTAAAACTTGACGAAAATTTCCTCCCAATATAACTACTTTTCCACCAAACGATATATCTTGTTCATTTACATCTCTCAACATTTTATCTAAAGCTTCAATAGCGTAACGGTTTACCATTGGTGGCTCATCCTAAATGACTAGTTTAGCTATTCTGAAAAGGTTAGCAAGTGCACATTGTTTGCTAATTGAACAAGAAACATCATTACATGTTTCCACAGGAATTTTAAACCTCGAATGCGCAGTCCTATCACTTGGTAGCAATGATGTAGCTACTCCAGAAGAAGCATAGCTAAAGCAATGATATTTTTTGATCTTATAGATGTTAATAAAGCTTTGTACAAGTACGTTTTACTTGTTCCACCAGGTCAATCGACAAAAAAAAAAGCCACTTTGATCACTTAAAACTGGGTCTAAAATCGTATTATAAGCATGCCTTTGCTCTTTATTCAAAGTATCATTTATATCAAAATTGTAATTTTTATTGACATTATATCTCATTTCTTTAGAAATCATGGTAGCTAACATTTCATCTTCACCCATGCTTATATTAAATGGCACTAATTGGTAATCATTTATATTTTTATTCATTGGTTCTAATATAGAATTTATACATTGCAATGCTTTAATTATTTCTTCAGAAATCATGGTAGCTAACATTTCATCTTCACCCATGCTTATATTAAATGGCACTAATTGGTAATCATTTATATTTTTATTCAATGGTTCTAATATAGAATTTATACATTGCAATGCTTTAATTTCAGTAGCACTACACGACATACTTTGTTGCATAAAATCTTCAGACATATAATTTTTAAACTTACTCCATAAAAGACGTGGATTGTTAGGACTACAAAAGTTAAAATAGTAAGAAACAACCTACGCAATGAAAGGGGCATTTGATAAACAATTGCTCCTGCTAAGCATAATTCACAGTTATTATCTCCACTTAATAAACCGTGCAAAAGACAGCTTCACGAAATGTGGATGCCAGTACACTGTTTACAACTTTTAGATATTCGAAAGAAGTTGACTCCTTAATGATAAAACACGTAAGTAATATCTCTCACCTACGGAATAACTGTAACTATTCTACCTATTACATTTTTTTGCTTTCCAGGAGTCCAAATTCGTTCGCTTCCATCCCATACAAAATGAGAAGGAAAATCTATATACAAAAGATAATGTTGGTACGAAAAAAATCAGTTAGCATCGTTCTTCGCATATAATCTTTACTAATAACTGCGTGCAAATCATCAGAATCTCTATACATAATTAGTTGATGGTCTTCAAGATACAATTGGAGCGAAATAATTGATGGAGACATTTCAGACAACACAAATCCATAAATTCTCCACATTGCTTCAGGTGGAGAAATCCACCTATCAGTTTGATATTTTGAAATCTCATCAGTATCGACTACTTGTTCATTATCATTTATGGAAAATGTTATTCGATCATGTCCTTTATAAACATATTTATATAAATATTTAACAGATATAACAGTTGACCGTATTATTANTTACTTCTGGTGGAGAAATCCACCTAACAGTTTGATATTTTGAAATCTCATCAGTATCGACTACTTGTTCATTGTCATTTATGGAAAATGTTATTCGATCAGGTCCTTTATAAACATATTTATATAAATATTTAACAGATATAACAGTTGACCGTATTATTACATTGATATGACAATCATATTTAGCTGTTAAATAAGGATTGTAAGGTACAACCCATTTATTATCTAATATATGCCCTCTAACCTTAACGTTTCAGCCATCATTGCGCCGTTTATACCGTGGATATGAATATTCACCAAGTGAAGTTGTTAATGCATATTCTTTGGGATACTTATTTTTACATATTTTATTATTTTCCATAAAGACATTATTAGGATTTAATGTACCACATGGA
>CAIGRN010078358.1:0-13426 GCA_903798345.1 Fraxinus anomala
AAATTCTACCACACACCTATATTCTAATAAATATTTAAAATATACTTTCAACATTTTTTAACCATAAATATTGTTTTTTGTAAAGTAAAATAGAAAAGTGAAAAGATAAACGAATCATGCAGGCTGGACATTAAATTAGTTTCCAACAAACACGCCTTAAAATCACAAAATTAACCACCAAATCTCTAAAATTGTGTTATTTCTTATTTTCAACCAAGTTATTTGCCCAAATTGTCTCTTGCTGAAATGACCATCTAAGAAAGAACCCTAAACTTAACCACCAAATCGATCATTTACAGATATATCGCATATATATATATATATATATATTTCATGAAAATGTATACAAATCCAACATTGGATTCTGATTTTCTGTTGATTAGTGCTTTTACCAACAACATAAAGCCCTTGTTCGAGGGTAACACCACCACCAGCTTTCTCAAACACCACAATCCCCCTTTTCTGAAAAACTTCTACCATGGCCGTTGAAAAAAAATATGGCATATATGGGGTCTATATGGGTACGACAAAACGTAGAAAGAGAATCAAGTTGCGGTGGCCCAAAAATGCCGTTTGTCTATGGATTCCATCAAAACCCAGTAAGTAGACGGTTCGAACAAGATTCGTGAGATTATTGAACCCAAGAATGAACTCGTTAACACCCCTCATCGTCGCATCACCTGTTCCATTAATATAGCATCAAAATCAAAAGTTTCCGACATCAGTCTACTAACTGCACACGTCGTGCACCCAAATTCCGAATGTATGGTACGGAGGACAAGGGCAACAGGCCAGTTGAAGATGCAATTGCATTTCCAAGCACATGTAATTATTTTGGGTTATGCAACAATTTTTGGGTCCTCTCAGATTAGACGTGTAACATATGAATCATAATGTTGCTCCTACAATGATTATACAATAATGTTTTTACCTAAAATTTTAAAATATGCCCCCGGGCGATGATAGCGAATGCATATAATTTGAGGATCACGATTGAAATGTGTCTAGGACTAAATTGATTTCTCAAGTTTTAGTACAACAATCGCTTTTGTATAAATCACAATGTTGATCCTATAGTGATTATACAGTAATGTTTTTACCTAATTTTAAAATTAGGCCACTGGTGATGATAGTTAAAGCAAGAATTATAAGTTATAATCCTGAAATAAAGAAAGGAGGTCATTTTATAAGATTGTTTTATATCATTATTAATATAAAAATACATTATTTTATCTACCATATATAAAATGTGTAGATATATGAGAAATATTCAGTAGATACTTTTGTTCTCATATTCTTTATTATTTTGTTAACAATACCTTAGATTTCTATAAAAAAAAAAAAAAAAAAATTTAATTCATGCCATGTACAAAAATAAAAAAATTAATTTACCATTCATATGAATTCAATACTAAAAAAATCAAATTAAGTTACAACTTTTATCTATTTGATAATAAATCAATTCAAAATTGATAAAATTCCACTATTTTCGAGAATATTGAATTTTTCAAGGCATTTTACGTAGTATTTTCCATTTTGATCATTATAATTTAATTTTCCCTTTATTTTCAAAAAAAAAAAAGAAAAAGAAAAGAAAAAGAAAGGAAATGTGATGCGAAAAAAATATAATAGACGTCTTCCAACCCAAGAAATTCTTTTGCAAATAAAAAATGAACGTGTACTTTTTTCAACTTTGAGCATGATACAAATAATTTTATAGAAAGAAATAGAAACACTACCGGATGGGCCCTTGAACCGGTTAATTATTGAGTGCTAGTGCATTGCACAGGCTTGTTTGCATTGACTTCACCTATATATCTTTATTAATTAATAGAAGAATAATTATATTTATACTATAGTTTTTGTTTTGTCACGTCACATTTCAATTCAAGAAGGTTTCAATCTTTGTTTATCGTCCTCAGTTTTTTCTCGTTGTATTCACATTCTAAACCTTCAATTAATCAGCACATCTTGTCGTGAGTGATGATTTTTGTCCAAATGTTCAATTATCATGCTTTGAAATGAGAAGCAAATATTTTGTCGAACTTTTTTATTTATTTGTTTACTTAATTAAAAATATAAGGGGCAAATAAGTTATTTTATACACTCCTAAAATTATGAGGGACAATATATGATAATTAATAAAAAGTTGAAGGGGAAAAAAAATTGAAAGCACAAGCGGTAAAAAAAATTGAACAAACGAGTGGTATGACGAATAAAAATTGAAGACCTTAATTACAATTAGTTTAATAAAAGAATTATTTTATCAGGACTAAAATTAATTCATATTCATCATATATAGAATTTTGCAAATTTTTAAATACACCTAAAATTTCAACGTTGTCAAGTATAGATTCAATCTCGTATTTTTTATAAATTTAGTTCGGTTTGCGTTGTTCATTTTATATTAATAAAGATGCACTTTTTTTTTTATGATTAACTTGCGTTTACTAAATTGGAATCAGTGTCGTGGACATTGGTGCAATTTTGTCGAAGAAATAAACGTAATTGCTAACGATCTTAGGTGTAAAGATCATAGTGCATTCTTATCAATTTGGTGTAACGTCTAGAGATCACGCGAATAATGGTACGTCTCTTAAATTTAAGAGTAACATGATATATCAAAGTGTTCGACTATCGTTGATTGCTTAGCAAAAATGCGGTAATTACTTGACTATTGTTGTTAGTATCGCACTGAATGAAGATCACGATCGATAGGTAAATAATTGGTTTGTACTGATAAAAATGTAGTCAAAAAATTGATAGAAATATAAATTCTACGAAGTGTGTGGTTGAAATTGGAGTATGACATGTTAAAATAAACACACACTTAGCAAATGTCAAAAAATAACAATAACTAAATCTTACATGTATTAGAATTCAATTTAAAATTCAAGAATGTTAGTTACACGTGCATCACATCAAAATAATTTATCTCAAACGGACCTTAACCATGTTCATATGCCCAAGTACGACATTAAAAAGACACGGTACAACAAACAGAGAATAAGGTACAACCTTATTTCAAAATGATATTTTTACGCCAGCGTCATCTTCATCCCACCCCAAGCCAGGCCACCCTTCCCCAGCCGCAGATATTTTTTGGGTTTTTATCTCAAATTTTCGTCAAGGCGGTGTAGGTATATACACAACACGCATTACATATTATGAGACGGCATCAAGAAATTAACTTTATTGACTCTCCTTTTTCTCTTGGTTCGTCCCTCTTGTGTTTGCCGGTCATTCGTCTCCCAAAAGTAAAAACATTAAAACCTACAATTAGAAATTGCAAGTTATTGTTGTTATTGTTATCTTGTTAAGGGGGTTACAATTGACTGACTGCAAGTGATAAGTTAAGAATTCAAATCCCGACTTTTAGTGTTGTTTTCATCAATTTTCGCTGCCATTTGTTATGGGGTGAAGAGTTGGGAAATTTTGGTTTCATATTGTTCTATAAAGTTGGATGGAGTGGGACAGCGACTCGGAGTCTGATCTGAGCGGTGCGGAGGAGGAGGATGCAGGAGAAGGGTTGGGTTTTTGGTTGAGGAAGAGCGGTCCAGGTGAACTGCCGTTTCCCATGGACACACTTCTGCAGCCTGCTCCTTGTGGGTTTGCCGTCACGGATGCTTTGGAGCCTGACCATCCCATTATTTATGTAAATTCCGTGTTCGAGATGGTTACTGGATACCGCGCAGAGGAAATTCTTGGTCTTAACTGGTCAGTTTTTTGTTGGAGTTTTCTTTGCCTTTCTCTTTTTTCTGGGTATAGAGCATTGTGTATTTCCAAGATAGTTTGAAATAGGGAAGTTTTGTTGTAGTTCTAGCCTACGTTGAGTGTGAAACGTGACTAGATTATATTTTGAATAAATTTATTGTCTTTGAAAAAGGGGCAAGGGGGTCTGTGAACGTAAAATGATATAAATAAATAATTGAATATAATGAATATCTACAAAACCTCTAGGTTTTTCGCATGAATTCTGAGCTTGTTCCTTTGACAGTTTAGCGGACATGGTGGAAATTTTCTTCTTTTTCTGTTCTGGGGATAGGGAAGAATTGTGGATGCATGAAAACTGAAGGTGGGTTGAACATGTAACCGTGGAGCCTTAAAAAGCACTAGAAATTGGTAGAAATTGAATTGAAATCAGTTCTATTCTTAGTTGCATGGTCAAGACAAGTATAAAGAATGAAATAAAGTTAGGTTAGGCAGATAGTTTCAGATATTAGTACAGTTTTGTATACATAGTTTTATAGCCCTTCTTGAAGATGTTTTATTCGGGAATGTAGCAACAAAAGCTCAAAATTTTCTGCGGACAGAATTCTGTTCTCGATTCAAGCTCTTTTGAGTTGAAGATATAATAATGAAGCTTTAGAGAGAGAACACTCGGAATTAGCTAGAAATTGAGTTGAAATTGGTTCTGCTATCTTACCAGAGAACAAGGTGAACAATGTTTATATAGCTGGATGTTGGAAACAATGTGAAAAAGGTGATATTTGCCTATGAAATTAGGCTTAACAAAGTTTTCCCGAAGATAATGTAGTGGGCAAACTCAGATATGTGTTAAATTTGACAGCGAACTTCGACATATGGTGTATGGTAAAATGGCCAACTTGCTGATATATAACGTTGAGAGTTATGAAAAGTGCTTAAATTAAACAACAAAGCAGTCATCCCGCTAGAGTCATCTCCACCCCACCTCACCCAACTCCACGAATCATTTTTTTCAGCCGCAGAATTTTTTTGTTTTTTCATCTATATACATAATAAATGTATTATCAGATGGCATCTAGAAATTAACTTTTTGACCCCCTGGATTTTTTTTCCATTTTTTCTCTTGATTGGTCCCTCTTGTTCTTGCCTGTCATTCATTTCCCAAAAGTGAAAATCCTAAAACCCACAAATTGTTGAGCTTCAAAGTTATTGATTTTGTCGTTATCTTGTCAAGGGGATTACAATTGAGTGATTGACAGTCTAGAAGTGATAATTTAAGGATTGATACCCAACTTTTGGTGTTGTTTTCATCAATTTCGTTGCTATTTTTAATGGGGTGAGGAGTTGGGAAAATTTGGTTTCATATTGTTCAATAAAGTTGGATGGAGTGGAACAGTGACTTGGAGTCTGATCTGAGCGGTGCACAGGAGGAAGCAGGAGAAGGGTTGGTGAGGAAGGGCGGTCCAGGTGAACTGCCATTTTGCATGGACACACTTCTGCAGCTGGCTCCTTGCACGTTTGCTGTCACACTTTGGAGCCTCACCATCCCATTATTTATGTAAATTTCGTGTTTGAGATGGTTACTGGATACCGCGCAGCGGAATTTCTTGGTCATAACTGGTCAGTTCTTCGTTGGAATTTTCTTTGCTTTTTACATTTTTTCTGGGTATATTGCATCGCACATTTCCAAGATAGTTTGTAATAGGTTGGTTTTTGTTGTAGTTCTAGCCTACTTTGTGTGTGACAAGTGACTAGATTATATTTTTAACTAAAGTTTGTGTCTTTAGAAAAGGGGCAAGGGGTCTGTGAATGTACTATGATATATGTAAAGAATTGAATATAATGAAAATCTAAAAACATCTAGATTTTAGGCATGAATTTTGAGCATGTACCTTTTGACAATTTGGTGGACAAGTTGGATTAGATTTGAAGTTTTTCTTCTTTTTCTGACTTTGGGATAGGGAAGAATTGTGGATGTATGAAAACTGAAGTTGGACAAGGTGGGAATAGATTTGATGTTTTTCTTCTTTTTCTGACCTTGGGATAGAGAAGAATTGTGGATGTATGAAAACTGAAAGTGGGGTGGAAATGTAATCAAGAAGCTTAAGGAAACACAAAAATTGGCTAGAAATTGAATTCAGATCAGTTCTGTTCTTAGTTGCATGATTAAGACAAGTATAGAGTCAAATAAAATTAGGCCAGGCAGATAGTTTCACAGATCAGTAGAGTGTAGAGTAAACAAAGGTTTATAGCCCTTCTTGGAGATGTTTTATTAAGGTATGTAGCGACAGGAGGTCAATTTTTTCTTTAAACAAAATATTGTTCGATTGTTCAAGCTCTTTTGAGTTGAAGATATAGCTATGAAGCTTAAGAGAAAACTAAGAATTAGCTAGAAATTGAGTTGAAATCATTTCTGTTATCTGACCAGAAAATAGGATGAACAATGTTTATATTCTTAGCATATAACTGGCTGTTAGAAACAATGTGGAAAGTATGATATTTTCCTTTGAAATGAGGCTAACACAGTTTTCCTTCAAGATAATGTTGTGGGCAAACTCAATTATGTGTTACATTTTACATATGGTGCATAATAAAATAGAAACTTGATGGCATATAATGTTAAGAGTCTCAAAAGGCTTAAATTAAAAACAAAGCAATCATCCCGCCTATTCATGTACTTAACATGTCTCTGAAGTAGGCTTCTTACATTTGAAGATAATCTGTATTTATATGAACTACTTCATAAGTTGAATTTTATTGAGTAATGATACTGAGGGGAATCTTAGTAAGTTAGTAGAGATAGTATACTAGAAAACATGATTAGGGCTTGATTTTAAAAGATTTTATAGTATATTCCTATTCCAATTAGGACTAGTTTAACCCCTCATATAAAGGGGACTTGTGCATTGTAATAGAGAAAACTTTGATATGAAATAAACTTGATATTTTTACCCTAAATTCTCTCTCTCTCTCTCTCTCTCTCTCTCTCTCTCTCTCTCTCTCTCCATTTGTTCTTGTTGCTTGCATCCTACGTCACTAGGATTCTAATATGATATGTTGAGTTTCTTTTATTGTCAAATATTTAGATTTTTCAAAATGCTTAAAATGAATAATTTGATTCTGTGGTGGCTGTTTCAATTATGAGGCTTCTTTTAAAAAATTTGAGTAGCCCATAATCGTGCTTCTTGAGAAGTCTTAAGTTTTTCAAGTTATGCTTTAAGTTTATGATGAATGGTTATGTGCAAGCACACTCAGTTTGATGGGTTTGATGAATATTATTTTCAGCTCAAATGGGAGCTTGTACGGTAATCCTAGAAGCTCATGCTTTGCCTAGGATGTCAACATTTATAGTAGCTGTTTTGTTATGGTTCAATTCTCTGCTAGTATTCTAATTCCTATAACTGAGACTTAAGGTGGTGCACTGCACCTGGCGTTTATGCCATTGCTGAATTGTTGATGGCAAAACATAGGGTTAGATATCAAAGTTTACTTTGTAATTTATTGGCAACAGTTTGGATCTTCGTAACCAATTATAGAAAGTCCAGTGGAGTCTTTATTCATTTATCTGCTGTTACTTTCACTGCAGTTAGAGCTGCTAAGTACTGTCTGTAGTTTATGACAAGTGGATTCTTTATCATTTATCTGTTGTTACTTTCAGTGCAGTCAGAGCTGCTGAGAACTGTCTGTATTTTATGTGGCTGAATGCTGATAGGCATGGTATATCACTGATATCTGATTATGTTGAATTTTTTTGCAGTCGTTTCCTGCAATGCAGAGGTCCATTTGCTAAGCGAAGGCATCCATTGGTGGACCCCACAGTAGTAGCTGAAATAAAAAGATGCCTCACGGAAGGGATTGAGTTTCAAGGCGAATTGTTAAATTTTAGAAAAGATGGATCCCCATTGATGAATAGATTGCGAATGACCCCAATATATGGTGACGATGATACAATAACACATATCATTGGCATACAGTACTTTACAGTAGCAAATCTTGATCTGGGTCCACTTCCGGGATCTTTAACAAAGAAATTTACCAAAGCTTCGGAGAAATTAATATTTAATTCTTCTCGTGTAGCGTCGAATGGGAACCATAATTCTGGTCGTGGGGTTTGTGCATTAATGCAGTTAAGTGATGAAGTCCTTGTTCTAAAGATTCTTTCACTGTTGACTCCTAGAGATATTGCATCTGTTAGTTCTGTCTGTCGGCAGCTTTATGACCTTACAAAGAGTGAAGATCTGTGGCGAATGGTCTGCCAGAATGCATGGGGTAGTGAAACGACTCGAGTATTAGAGATGGTGCCTGGTGCTAAACGATTAGGGTGGGGAAGATTGGCAAGAGAAATTACCACTCTTGAAGCAGCAGCATGGAGCAAGCTAAATGTTGGAGGTACCGTTGAACCATCTCGCTGCAACTTCAGTGCGTGTGCTGTCGGGAATCGTGTGGTTCTGTTTGGTGGGGAGGGCGTTAACATGCAACCCATGAATGATACCTTCGTGCTGGATCTGAACTCCAGCAATCCAGAGTGGCAACATGTCATAGTAGGCTCTCCACCTCCTGGGCGTTGGGGTCATACACTTTCTTGTGTCAATGGATCTCATCTTGTTTTGTTTGGAGGCTGTGGGAGGCAAGGCTTACTCAATGATGTTTTTGTGTTGGATTTGGATGCCAAGCACCCTACGTGGCGGGAAATCTCCAGTTTGGCTCCTCCACTTCCTAGATCTTGGCATAGCTCCTGCACCCTTGATGGGACGAAGCTGATAGTCTCTGGCGGTTGTGCAGATTCTGGGGTGCTTCTGAGCGACACCTTCCTGCTCGATCTTTCAATGGAGAAACCTGCGTGGCGAGAGATACCGGCAGCCTGGACTCCACCTTCTCGTTTGGGCCACACGCTGTCTGTTTATGGTGGTAGAAAAATTTTGATGTTTGGGGGTCTTGCCAAAAGTGGTCCTCTACGGTTTCGGTCTAGCGACGTGTTCACTATGGATCTGAGTGAGGATGAACCATGTTGGAGATCTGTAACTGGAAGTGGGATGCCCGGAGCTGGAAATCCAGGAGGTATAGCTCCGCCCCCTCGACTTGATCATGTGGCTGTGAGCCTCCCTGGTGGTAGAATCCTCATATTTGGTGGCTCTGTGGCTGGTCTTCACTCTGCATCCCAGGTTTATATACTTGATCCAACTGAAGAAAAGCCAACGTGGAGAATACTCAATGTACCAGGAGGGCCTCCAAGATTTGCCTGGGGGCACAGCACATGCGTTGTTGGTGGCACGAGGGCTATAGTCCTTGGAGGTCAAACAGGGGAAGAGTGGATGCTGGGTGAACTTCATGAACTATCTTTAGCAAGCTGTAATCTAATCTAAAAGGAAAAAATTGAAAGATTCTGAAATTTGGCAAATGATCATAATTTTTTCAGTTGGGGCTGAAGAAAGTGACTGGTCCTGAGTAAACAATTCGCAGAGATTGTCCCTGCCAATCTGGGCTTGCTTAACATGTACTGTTGTAATATGGTGTAAGGTCCAGCCAGCGGCTGTACCTAAACTTGTTTCCTTGTTAAGGCTCTTGGGAATACGTGAGCTCATGGCGTGATCCCAGTGTATTTTTGTGAGTTTTGCATGAAATTTGTTCAATCATCAACACTTTGAACTGTTTGCCCCTCTTGAGGCTGCTTGTACTTGGTAGAAATGTAGGTAATCATATATGTAGGTTAGTTTCCATCATGTATGGTCTCGTTGTTGTCCTCCATGTTCTGGAAGTCGAGATTTGGGAAAATCACTAGAAACGAGAGGAAAAAGGTCACGTGTTGGGATGTCTGTACGAGTTTATTAGGTATATAATTTACCTTGTCATGTCTAATAACTATTCTTTTCAAAGATTGACGAGAGCTTATAGATCTTTTGCCTCGGGATGATTTTCTGATAGGGTGGAGACAAACCTTGATCGAGCAATCCTCCACCTAATTCTCTAGTTTCATGAGTACGTAATTTGGTCTGGTTTTCCTGTAGCGTTGACCTACTTTCGGTTCTCTAGCATCATTTTGATGTGGATTCACGTGAAAACTTAACCCTTACAAGGTCACGTTTGATACGCTATACATGATAACGTTGCATATGACTGGGGCAAAATTTCTTTTTAAATTTGAGGTACAAACCTGACTTAAAAGGCACACGCCTGGTGAATGGGAGGGAACGTGCCATTTGGTAGGAAGCAAGGGGTGAAAGTGAATGGTTGCCATGTTTGTCATGGAATGTTAAGCACCAGTTTGACAATCATTATTTGAAACTTATTTTTTCTTTTCAATCATATTTATACAATAAAATATATTAAACGTAAATTCAAAATTTTTCCTTAGTTTTTAACAATGCGTTCTCCTAAAAATTATTATTTAAAACATTGTTTTCCAAATAATGATTGTCAAATAGGGGCTGGGTCGAATCCGACAAAATTTAGAAAAAAAATTAGGATTAAAATATTGCTATTGTAATATTGAATATGGTTACATATATTATTGAAAAATTCGCACAAATGGCCCCTAATATATAGGCTGCAAATGGTTCGATTATTTCATTCTTGGCAATAATTTCCTCATCCCTATTGATCTTGTGCGCAATGGTCCTACATGGAAGCATTATAAATTCTATAGAGGTCTAAAATCTTATTAATCCATTGGTGCAACAAGTTTACCTATTCATTTATAACTTACACGCCGAGTATTTTATATTATATAGTTAGTTACATGTCACTCACATAGAAATGATATATAAAATCAGTTGATTCGAGACTTGAGGGTCCCGACTCAAATGGAGGCAACAATTCCTCAACCCATGGTTTCCGGATTCAGGTTTGGGGGTAAAAACCAATCCCCTTTAGTATTATTTAAAAATAAAAAATAAATTTTAAAGAAAAAATAAACAAAAATATGTGTAAAAATTAAAATATTAAAAAGGGGAGAATTGAGTGCCCTGCCCTGCCCCCTCCCTCTTAAGTGTGGCACATGGGAATAAAAAACCTTTGGGTGCCATATCTTTTCCTATGTAGTTTTTATTGATTTTTCGAGTTTATAAGCATTTAAAGTCACAATGCAACATTAGAAAATTCAGTCACTTTTAATTTAAATAATTGAATACTGAATGCTAATAAACATTCATATAAGAAGTCTAAGCACGAACAAGGTCACCCGATTATCATAATAAATTACTAGTTATTGAAAAAAAGTTTACAAATCTATCTTTCATTTATCTCTAACCTTAGTCAATGGATTTTTTTCCCAACGGATTGAATTTGACAGAAGAAATAATGGTTCAATTTGTCACTTAACGAACGTCGCATTAGAATTTACATTATTATCATTAACTGTGTGGTCAATGTGAAATTATTATCGAGATTTTAATATAAATTAAAATCAATAATTAATTTTAATAATATATTTTACGAGTCCCACAACTTTTCAACCGCACATTTCATCAATTTTTATCAAAATTTACTAAAAATCTGATTTAAATCCCCACCCGATAGGGGCTAACTAAATAGGCAAGACAATTTTTTAGTGACCTATGTGAATTTTTTCACAAACTTGAATGACCATTGTTGTAATGAACTCAATTGATTTTGAAGTCCTAGAAAAGAGTTCTGAGTCCACACGTTCAGCCTTGTTGGCTTGTCGCTATCAAACAGAAGCAACGTTTGGCAAATAAAGATAAATGAACCGCATCTGGTAAGTACGAATTTGAAATTGAAAGACAAAATTGTGAATTTTTAGACAATATCTTCGTACTGACAAGTAAAATATCTAATTTTTCTCTTCAACCAGATTACTCTTGTCTCTCTTCCTTCTCTTTGTTGGCATCTCTTTTTCTTGTGCAACTCCAACTCAGGAGATTTTCGAGCTGCTCCATAGTAGGAGATTGGGAAGAAAGGGAAAAGAGGCTTAAAATGTTTTACCTTTTTACATCTTAAAGTGAAAATAAAAAATTTAAGTCGTCGTTTGTTTTCCATTTTTTTGCCTAATTTTGCCCATGTTTGGTTTGGATTAAAATTCATTAAAATCTCAAGTTAAAGTCAATAATTAATTTTAACCACATATTTTATGAATTTCACAACTTTTCAACTACACATTTCATCAATTTCTATCAAAATCTACTAAAAATATGATTTTAATCACCCACCAAATGGAGGCTAACTAAATAGGCAAGACATTTTTTTAAGTGACTTATGTGAAATTTTACATAAACTTTAGTGACCATTGATGTAATTAACCAATTGAAGTCTTGTCAAGATTTCAAGTACCACACGTACAGCGGTGCTGCTATCAAACAGAAGCAACGCTGGCAAAGAAACAAATAAATGAACCGCGTTTGGTAGTTAACGTGGGAATTACGAATTTGAAATTGAGCCCCTGTTTGTTTCACAATATTTGAAGAATTTTTGCTGTTGCAAAATGGGTCAGCCGCAATCTTTAACTAGTTTGTCTCATAATGCAACCCACTATTTGAAAAAAAAGGGTCAAAATTTTCATTTTCATGTACAAAATAATGTATAACAAACATGGGCGAAAGTTCAAATTGTGAATAGTTTTTACATTTTAGAACTATTCACAATGACTTTGATATAGTAAACTAATATTTCAACAATATCTTCGTACCGACAAATAAAATATTTATTTTTTCTCTTAAACGAGGTTCTTCTCGTCTATCTTCCTTCTCTTTGTTGGCTTCTCTTTTTCTTGTGCAACTCCAACTCAGGAAATTTTCGAGCTGCTCCATTGTAGGAGATTGTGACGAAAGGGGAAAGAGGCTTAAAATGTTTTATTTTTTACATCTTAAAATGAAAATGAAAAATTTAAGCCCTTGTTTGTTTTTTATTTTTTGCCTCATTATGCCCATGTTTGGTTTGTATTAAAATTTGAAGTCAAAGACAACATTTAATTTTAATCACACATTTCATCAATTTTTATCAAAATCTGTAAAAAAAAATTGATTTTAATCTCTGCCAAATAATGGAAAACAGACTGGCTAGAAGAAATGTTCCCAAATGGCCTATGTATTTAGTCAATGTTTGATAATCTAAGTTAAATAAATAATTAATTTTAATTTTAATTTTAATTATATATTTTATATTTTATACACAATTTTAATCACATATTTAATTAGTTTTTATCAAAATTTACTGAAAAAATTAATTTTAATCCCTATCCAATCAATATCAATGAATCTCGTCCGGGCTTCACAATTTACACATTTAATGTCTCACATGGACACCTTCTTCTTTGTCTACTTCTGTTAAAGAGAGAGAGAGAGTTTTAGATTTCGTCCCCATAGAAAAGAGGGTGTTGTGTGTGTGAGAGGTAGAGCCGTAGAGCTGTTTCTTGGGTTTCTGAGAGATTAAGGAAAAAATGGAGTCTTTGCTTATTTGGTCTTTTCAGAAGCCTCCATCTCCACTTCATTTTCCAGCCACTGCTGAACTATATTCATTCCCCATTGGTATGTGTGTATCTATGAACTACACACACAACAACAATTCTTGACAATTCTTATAAGTTCTGGGCTTTACTCTGTAATGTGTACCTTATTTTTCTCTGATTAAAGGTTTGTTTTTAATAATTTTATTCGCCGAGTTCATGTTACATAATACTGCATGGGTTTTATTTATTTCTCAGAAAGAACGTAATTTTTTCTGCTTTTCTTTTTTTCTTTTTTTTTTTTTTTTTTATTCAGTGGCT
>CAIGRN010078358.1:13495-24119 GCA_903798345.1 Fraxinus anomala
TTTTTTTTTTTTTTTTTAATTCAGTGGCTCATTTGAATTTCTGCTAATGTTTCTTATGTTCATGTTCATTTTATTTATTCAATTTTCTTGTGTCCTTTAATTTTAATCATCCCGTGCTATGCATATTTTTGTAAATATGTGTACATAATATTTGTGTAATTGACAGATGCGTGTTTGTTTCTGGAATGGTCTCTCGAAATCAATCCTTTTAATGCTCAATATGTCGAAAAATTATAGGTTCTCGTGTAGAAGCTCAATATTGTAAGTGCAAAGCGTTGAGAAACCGAGAAAATAACTATGTCATACCCATGAGATTACAGTTGCACAGGCAGCTTGTTAGAAATGATGTTGAAAGAATAGTTGCATTAAGTCCAAGATGTAGATCAAAGTATCTGGTGAATGCAACTTCTGAACACTCTCTTGAATCCGAACCTTCCAAGAGCCGTGGGAGATCAATTCAACATGCATTAGATGCTTTCTACAGGTTTTCACGGCCTCACACAGTAATAGGAACAGTTAGGTTCAATATTCTAGTCAATTATATTTCTTTCTTTTCCGAAGTTATAGATTACACGTGTTTTTCTGTTTGAGTTTTCTGAAGAAAAGGGAAATCTACTGCAATTCATTTCTGTGCAGGCATTGAGCATCATTTCAGTTTCTCTCCTTGCAGTAAAAAATCTCTCAGATTTTTCTCCATTATTTATCACTGGGGTGCTAGAGGTATGGAAAAGTTTGGGTCAGTTAGAATTGGAAGTGAAGTTGGTTGATTCTATATTTATGAAAAGAATATTTTTATTGCAGGCCATTGCTGCAGCCCTGTTGATGAACATATACATAGTGGGTTTGAATCAGCTGTCTGACATTGAAATAGATAAGGTTAGCATGTGATATAACTGTAGTTGTCTGTGTATGAAGAAACTCAGAAAATTATGTGTCAGTTTATAAATTGTTCTGTGAACGGAAAATTTAGTAGCAACAAATATACTTCTTCTCGAAGATTTTCTTACATTACTAGAAGTGTACAGTTTTCAAATTTGAAGATTAAAATTAAATGTTTTAGCATTTCTGATGCAGAACAAACTTACCTACTGAACATCTGTTATCTTTTTCATGCACGTAAGTTGAACAATGTTGATTGTTTCTATTTGTTGAACCTGTTCAAGTGGATGATATATAGTAATCTTGTCATATGTTTGACTTTTTAGAATGGGTGAGCTCAAATACGATGAGTTCTGCTTTTCATTTTTATAGCCGAATACTACTCAATAACCCAATTTAGGAGTCAAAATGACAATTATCTGAGACGAGACCTAGGATCTGAGGTTGAAATGACAGTTATACAGTTAATGGCAGCAGGTTTTTGGATCTACTAGGCTTGTGCAATTTAGAATCTAACCAGAACTAGCAATATAGGGTTCTGTGCCAATGAGGTAATATATTCCTCCCAAGTATGCTACTTCTGCCCCTGATATGGGCTGTCCTCTTAAAATGGAAGATTGAAATCTTTGTGAAAATGGACTATTGTTTTACGTTTTCAAAGAAACTTCCCTTGTCAAAAATTTATAGGTCAGACAACTGAGGTTTAATTCTGACCTTCCATTCAGTATCGCCTTTCATTACACAAAGTAATGGAGTTCATCTGTTCAAATATTATGATCAGGTGAAGACTACTAGTCATTATGTGTGTATTTCCCTTATGAACTGAAGAGGGGATATCATGTAAAATCTGGTGTTAGTGACTGCTTTTCAACTTTATCACCTTTTAAGTTTCTAAATATTTTTTGGTATAGATATCATATATGGGATACTTAAAGCTGTCCAATACTAGGGAAATTATGTATCAATTGTCATTTTTTTCCTATTAACTCTTGCGTCTACTAGTATAAGAAATTTCTGTGGTGTTTCTCAGGTAAACAAGCCATATCTCCCATTGGCATCGGGAGAATATTCAGTCACAACTGGAGTGATGATTGTCTCATCTTTTGCCATGTTGGTAAGTCGAAGAGATTTCATTGGGTTTGGGTATATTAAAATTTGGAAGTTGTAATTAGTAAAAAAAATAAAAAATACTAATATAATATACTGTTACCAAAAACTATTTTACTTATACTGCAGTACATGTAGATGGAGAAAATAACATATATAATGTTGGAAAAGAAAACATCTGCGTAAAATTAGGGATAAGTGGGATATGGATGGGTTCATCATATTTATGGGCAAGGGACCAAGACTTGTACAAAACTATGAAAGTAGGAGGTGTTAAATATTAGTCTGTCTTCAAATGTGACATTCAATTCGATGAGGTCAGGTTCAAGGAAGTAGGAAAACCAATCAGAGAAATTCTGGATATCTGAATTCATTTGTGTATTATTTAAGTAGAAGAATAGCCAATTAAAAATGTATAGGAAAATATATAATTTCTTTTTGTGTGAGACTATGACTTGTATGTCCTATGTAAAAACTCAATCACGATTATCAGTTGACTTACAAAGATCTTTCTCTTCTATTTGACAGAGTTTTTTGCTTGGATGGATTGTTGGTTCGTGGCCATTATTTTGGGCTCTTTTCATCAGTTTTGTACTTGGAACTGCATATTCCATCAATGTGAGTTCATTCTTTCATAGACACCCGTTTTATTCTTCACGTCATTGGACAGAACAATTTATTACACTATGTTGTCCTAATAAAAATATGAAACTGATGATTCCCCACTACTAGTCTTGTATTATATGTCGTCATGCCTGCAAGGATATGACATGTTGGATAAGCAGTGGTTATCCATCTGAGTGTATTACTGATGCTGGAAAACTATTTTCTTGGTTTGCACACTCTCAAACTTCAGAAGGAAAATGTTGTTGTATTACTCTCGAGGAATCCAATGTATTCAGCAAAAGGTAGAAAAATTAAAGAACATTCTATGGCAATATTGGCGAGATTCTATGTGTAAATTGTAATTAAAAAGAATAGTATAGCTGCTATTTTGTACTTATTGGTACAGATTGCAGGGGAGGTGAATTATGGTAACCCTTGTGCTAGATTGCACCATCTATTTCAACCAATAAAAAGTTACTCAAAACACATAAAAGAGATTTTCTAATTGGTTCATGGAATTGGTTGCAAACATGATCTCTCTTTATGCTATTTTAGATTATTTATTTAGCCCGTGTTTGAGCCCCATTTTTTAAGAACTCATTTTTTCTCAAAATTATTTTTCAACCACACATTTTCTCAATAAAATAATTCTATACATAAACTCAAAACTTTTTTATACTTTTTAATCACACATTCTTAAAAAATCACTATTATAAAATCTATTCTCCAAAAAGAAAGGCTCAAACAAACCCTTAATTTTTGTTCTCAACCTTGAGCTCTAGAGGACTCCTTACCCTATCAACATGTTAACTAATCTTTTATCACTGTATTTTTTTTTTTTTTTTTTTTACCAGGGAGTGGTTTTCTTTTTTCTTTTGTTGCGAGGGTATATTGTGGGAAATTTATTTTTTCTTTTTGTCTAGATAAGCATGATTGCCTTTTTTCTCGTAAACCTGTTTTGATATGGCTTCAATTATTTTACTTGTTTCAAGTCTATATAGTGCAATACTTTGATGATTATAAACAAGATTTTTTGTTTTAAGAATTTTGTATAAAAATCTTTTAAATGAGTCTATAAATGTCTATCATAGTTTATGAAAGTTTTAAAAGTGATAGAAGTTTATAATTCTGTAGAATCTACAAAATTGAATAAAAGTCCACAAACTCTACAAAACTCAGTCACTTAAAAGCAGTCTTTAAAAGTCTAGATTATGGAGATGTAGAGGGCTATACCTATCACAACCTAGCTGTTGTTAGTGTCATTTCAGGCTTACCATATAAAAAGTTCGCAAATCAAGATTACTTGTGTATATAGACCATTTTGAATGGAATCTTTGATATCTAAATTTATCTTTATCATGATAGTGATGCTCAAGTTATATGTAATGCCACATACATTCCTCAGTGATACTAAATACTTTTGTACCTTTTCAGCTACCATTTTTGAGATGGAAGAGATTTGCATTTGTTGCAGCAATGTGCATCTTGGCTGTACGAGCGGTGATTGTTCAAATAGCCTTTTATCTGCACATCCAGGTGTTTAATTTTTCCGTAACTTGATGTATCTGTATTATATGATATTTGATTTAAATAAATATGGTATGATTGTTTAAAAATCATTGACTGAAAATGATGTCCAAAGGCTTGTTCAGAATTTTTGTCTATATTACTGACTAATATTTGGTAGAATGCACAGATTGTGGTAATTATAAGTACAACAGATATCGTTTGGACAACTACAATAGGACAGTATTGGGATTCTGTGTGATAGGAAGATTCATATAGGGAATGATCAAACTTGCTATGCTTTATAGTTTTGAGTGTTGGGCTGTTAAATGATTGTGTATAAGAAGAATGTAGAAGAAACTATGATGCTGAAGTGGATGCATAATCATATTAAATAGGTAAGATAAAAAATAAGAATATACGTCAAGAAGTGGAGGTGGCATTGATTGCGGTAGTTTAAGAAAATGATATTTTAATGGAATAGGCATGTTTTGCATCAATCTAAAAAGGTTCAAGAAGATTGATTAGCTAGAGCAAGTTAGAAGAGAGATCGATAGATCAAAACTAACATGACATGTATAGTTGTTAAGGATTTAGTTGCTTTAAAGCACATCTAGTAATGAACTAAATAGGAATGGTGAAAATGATTCATGTTGCTGCTAACTCCAAATTTTATCGGAGATGAGACTTAGTTTTTTGCTATTATTAGTTATCCATGTGAACATACTTCTGACATCTTTGTAGCACGGACAATTGAATTAGGGTAACGTGTCCGACTTGTCAGATAGCGATACTCCACAGACACTCTGTCATAGTCATTTTTTTATCAAAAATATTATATATTTTTAACTCAAAATTATTATTAAATAACAAATAGGTACTCATATTTAAAAGATTTTGACAAAAAAAATTAACAACAAGTATAAAACTAAATTTATACTATATAAATGAAAATTTTTAAAGAATTTAATCAAAGTGTCGATGACATGTCAAGTCAGTACTTTTTTGAAAAATTGCGTGTCAACGTGTCCGACACGTACACACGTGTCCATGTCGGTGCTTCTAGTCCGAACTAATAACAAAGGTAGGCAACCCATTAAAAAATGGCTGAGTTATACGTCTCATCCCCAAGTTTCTGATTGATTCCTGCACTTATGAATGATTCCTGCAGAAGAAATGAACACAGCAAGGAAGATAACAACACCCAAATGATGTAAAATACTATTTGATATATTGTAATAGAAGAACTTCGATTACAGTAGCTAGGTAGATGGCAGGAATTACAGAGATTTATCTGCTATGTAAATGTACTCAGCAACAAAGAAATGAAATAAATGGTATTTGGCTTTTCGAGCGAGCCAATTCTCTCCTCCAAAACTATACTCAATTTCCCCTCCCTTCATTCTTCTTTCTCCCTTATTTATAGACCGTGTGATCCCCATACTGTGCTCTAACGGTTTGTATAACCAGCCTATGAATTATTGTAACAATAGACCATGTGATTTGTTGTAACTGTCTAGCTCATTTCCTTCCTGCCCCTGCTGTTTCCTGTGCTCTTTACTTACACAATTTGAATTGAGTTGGTGTTCTATCATTACTTGCCCCCCGAAATTCGTCTTGTCCTCAAGGTGGAGGTTCAACTTAGGATTCAGCACTGCCGTACCACTAGGTGGAAGCCATGGAGCACCATTAACAAATTGATTGAAGGCCTGTTGTTGCTCAGGGTGAAATCACTCAATCTTAGATAGATTGATGATACCAGGACTTTTGGTTGTGTATCCACGATCCAATTTCATATGATCAGTAAGAGTATTGGCCTTCCACAGGGACCACATATCTCTGCGGTCAAAAAGTAGATAGTCCAACTCCTGTGGTGGAAATATTTGCGGAGTTGAGGTGTCAAAATTCTGATTAAAGCCATATCCACATGCTTCCATTTGCCACAAAATGCTAGTCACCACGGTAGCAACAACTACAAGGCTAATATAATCCCCCCAAACTATCAATAATAACATTCTCATCGCCTAATTTCAGAACATATTTGAAATAAGCAGAAAGGGTGAAATCTAAACAATGATCTTCAACTAAAGTTCCACAAGAATCTAACTCATCTAAATTATTAATTCCCCTTGCTTCCAAATTCTGTGTCCAGCCCACAATGGCTTGTAATTCTTGGAAAGTAGTCCCAAGTACCGCATCGAAATAAATGATATCATTCAAATCCAGATCTCGACCGGGTAAAAATTTATAAAAAGCAACTGATAGCGGCAAATCCAAAAGTCTCCCATCTTGGAGAGCTTTGATCATAACACGTCCGAACAACTGAAAATATTCACTTCCTTTCGAATATTGTTTAGTTTACCATCAAAAGTATAGCCCTGGGTAAACAACTGCTATTAACCTGTCTAGTGAATTGACCACCTACAATTAGGATGTTGTCCATAAAAATTTAATACCCTGTTGGACCTAATTTGGGATCATTACATTGTTGCTTTAACTGAATAAAGTCTAGAATTAAATAACCCAGAGTTTCCCCGTAACCTGTCTTGGCTATGGCTACTATACTGTACAGACCAATTGCCCAAGATTGTGCATGTATTGGAGTAGGAGCAGAAAATCGATCTTGGTTTACCACCATTAGATCCTCCTAGAGCAAACTAGTGGCTTCAATGAAGGTTAGGGGAACATTATCTCCAATTATGGATATTTCTTGTCAATGACATTTCGATCATCACGTGAATCACCCAATCTGTTACTCATTGTCTGATAACTTTATGCTCCAAAAGATACCTTGATTGATCCACCATTCTTACCGTTGCTATAATCCTCACCATCATCATTGTCACTTCGACGTCCAGGTGAGGATTTTTGTACCGATGAACACAGAGATCTGTAGGGTGGACTAAAGCTTGCTTGAGACATGGTAGAGGGCTGTTCATATTGGGTAACATTGACAATAGGCTCCTTCACTATATTTAGGCCCATTTCGTATTGGTCTTGCCTAAATGAAACCTTATAATTTACTTGTTAGGCCAGTTCCAAAACCAAGCCCACAGATTCTTTTATCTGAAATTCAGCCATCAGTTCCAGCCTGTTCTCTTCCCCCTTCTTCACCATTGTCTTCTTCTCCTCTGGCAATAGTCCTTGTTCATACACTTCCGTCGAAGAAGAAGCTAGGACTTCCAACATCTTTCCTTTCCTCACACCCGAGTGTTTACGTGCTGGAATTTCCTAACCATGGAGACCTCTTTCCTGCGAAATTGATCCCTCATCAAACACTTCAATTCATCCCAAGTTCTCTCAGGCCAACATCGATCTATCCATTGAAACCAATCCCATGCTTCGCCATCAAAACATGATGTAGCAGCCGATATCTTCTCTGCCTCCGCTAACTGGTTTTTAGAAAAAAATCTCCACAGCTCTAGACAACCACCACTCTATATTGTCACCATAGAACATGGATATTATGAGTCGACCTTGTGCATCCAGCCCGAATCAGTGTCTTGGCCTTCTTCTTCCCGTTGCATTATCATCTTCTCGACCCGATTCAATATCGAGCCCCATCTCATTTCCAATTCTCTGCTGAAATTGGTTTCCACTTCCCAAGGATCGAGTGCTCTGATATCAATTGATAGACTTCTGCACTTACGAATGATTCCTGCAGAAGAAATGAACACAACAAGGAAGATAACAACACCTAAATGATGTAAAATACTATTTGATATTTTGTAATAGGAGAACTTCGATTACAATAAATAGGTAGATAGCAGGAATTATAGAGATTTACTGCTATGTAAATGTATTCAGCAACAAAGAAATTAAATAAATGGTATTTGGCTTTTTGAGAGAGCCAATTCTCTCCCCCAAAACTGTACTCAATTTCCCCTCCCTTCATTCTTCTTTCCCCTCTATTTATAGACTGTGTGATCCCCATACCATGCTTAACTGCCTGTATGACCAGCCTGCAAAATGTTGTAACAATAGACCATGTGATTTGTTGTAACTGTCTAGCTCATTTCCCTTCCTGCCCGTGCTGCCCCGTGCTCTTACATACACATTTTGAATTGAGTTGGTGTTCTATCAGCTTCACCCTTTTGTCACATTTTTAACCCCAATCTTTTTTTGTAAGACTTTTAACCTCAACAGACGCAAGTGGTATGCATGCGGGGCAGTGAGTTGTGCATGTGATACTCTAAAGAAGGGCAAAAAGACAGTGGTTGTGGAGGTGACGTGGATGTTGGCAAGAGGTTTTGGGGCTTTGGGGTGGGTGAAGGCCCGAAGGGGATAGGGCTGGGCTGGGTTGAAGAAGGCACTTTTGATTCTTTTTAATTTCATTTTTATTTTTTATTTTTTTAATATCTTTTTTGTACTATGTTTTTTTTTTTAATTAGTAGTATGGACAAAATTATCTTTTTGTCATTCTTTAGAATATCGCTTGCACCGCCCACAGCCATGCGTGCATAACACTTGCGTCTGTTAACAACAAAGACTCGTGGAATCAGTCATCGATAACAAATGGCATTAATTGATGAAAGATTGAGGTTAAAAGTCTTACAAAAAAAAAGGTTGGGGTAAAGTGTAACGAGGGTTAAAGGTTGGGGATGAAACGTATAATTTAACTAAAAATTGACTAGGATCGCAGTTCTAATCTTTGAGGGTGAAAAATTCAATTTACAATTTATTTTAGCCTCAATAAGATGTTGGGGAGGGATTCCTCATTTCTTGTGGTATGTTTGATTATGTTCTATATTGCTGCTATTTCTTCACTAAGGTACTAATGTATTTTACAATTTTCAGATGCATGTTTATGGAAGACCAGCTGTCTTTTCAAAGTCTGTGATTTTTGCAACTGCCTTCATGAGCTTCTTCTCAGTTGTCATAGCGTTATTTAAGGTAAACTACATTTCTTTCACGCTGATCTTTTTTACCTTATGAAATTTAATTAAATCTATGGAAGCAGGATTTTCTTATTGCATGCAGTGTATGTGTATTTATATCATGAATGCAATTGCTCTATATTTGTAATTACATATGATGAATGTAAGTGGGTGCTTGTAACCCTATTCAGCACTTGAACTCTTCAATGATTGTTGGGTACAATGTGTTCAATTACTCCATATATAACTGCAGAACAAAGAAGTCAGACTAAAGAGTTACACTATTTTTTTACGCAATCCAGACTTGACTTAATACTGAATTGTGGAACAAAAACAATGACCAAGTGATGCGGACATCGCCGAGGCGTAATTTTATTGTTATTGAGCTTTATTAGTCGAGATTTAATTTTATGTTTATTGGACTTTATCATTTATGCTTTCTATTATTGGGCTTTTAGTAGTGGGTTGGCCCAAACCCATATTTAGTTAGGTTTTTACTATTTATATGATTTTCATATTGTAACTTAGACAGTTGATGAATTGATGATGGAATAAAATTTTGTTTGGCGACGGCCTAGTTTTCCCCCTCCCCCACGTTTTCTTCTCTCTCTTGTTCTTCTTCTTGACTTCTTCCTTCTCTTCTTCCTTCTTCTTCTTCTGGCTTTATCTTCTTCTTGGCTATAATTCTAATTCATCCAACATCAAAGTGGTATCGGAGCTAATCCTGGATTCCATATATTGCAATACAAGACCCACGCATCAGGCATCGTCAGTTTCTCCTAAATCACCCTAAAACCAGAGCACCATCGCTACAAACCCGTAATTGCATATTCGACACCACCCAAAATTCCCTCAAATCCGCCACTGAAATCAACTCCTAGTATCATTTTAACCAAATTTCAAACCTGCAATTGCAAAATCTAAAAGCTGGACAAACTACAAGGTCACAGTCACCGGCCAAGCCCATAATACCCAACCAACACATAAACTTCATACCAACCGTCGACACCGACAA
Source organism: Fraxinus anomala (assembly GCA_903798345.1). Taxonomy (NCBI): domain Eukaryota; kingdom Viridiplantae; phylum Streptophyta; class Magnoliopsida; order Lamiales; family Oleaceae; genus Fraxinus; species Fraxinus anomala. The sequence goes on from CAIGRN010078358.1 coordinate 23,486, forward strand.
TCTTCAAACCAACAACACAAAAATCTAACGCCTTAGCCCCTAATTCCACTATCTCACAAACCCACAGCTACCCCCGGCCGCTTCTGTACACCCCACCCCCAGTCACAACTCGCGACACAGCCATCACACCACTCGAACCCGAACCACAACACCAAACTACAGCCCATCCACGACAGTGACCCAAATCTTACCGGCTGCATCCAATTTCGAGCCAACTGCGACGCCAGCAAACACCACCTGAACCGTTTCCATTGAGCAGCCAATAACCACAAGCCAAATCCTGATTCCAGCCGCCATTGGGCAGCACCGCTCCTTCGACTGCCGTTGCCGCCTACCAGAAGAGACGCCGAGTAGACGAAGAAGAAACAGGGACAAAACTCAGTTTGGTACTTTAGGCCTCAGTTTTGTCTGTATATAAGTATTGGCTTGTTTGGGTAATTGAGTTTGTATTAGGCTTCCATTTTTAGTGTCTTTTGATTAGTTATTGGGCCTCAAATTTTAACGTCTTTTGATTAGTTATTGGGCCTCAGTTTGGGCCTAACTTTTTATTATTTTTGTAATTTCCTTTTAGTTAAAAAAAAGAGAACAAAAAAAAAAACAAAAAAAAAAAAAAAGAGAAAAAAAGAGGGAGAAA
>CAIGRN010078371.1:0-14904 GCA_903798345.1 Fraxinus anomala
ATCATCTCTATGTGTTCACTCCCTTAGCCTTTAAGTTAGTAGACTAAACCACATGCTTTAGGAAGTGGTTGGATCACCACCTATGTGTTCATTTCCTGCCCTTTATATATAGCAAATATATATGTCTATATGAAGTAGCTGCATCATTTCCTTGTGTCTACTACTTAATCAGGTATCTGGATCATTTCTCTGTGGTTTATTTATTTTTCTTTAGAATGTAATTCTAACTTATTTATTTATCTTAATTATCTATTCATAATTATATGTTATTCTCCGTTGCTAAAATATGGTAATTTAGTCGTTCACAAGATATTCGATATTCTAGTAATAATCTTGTTCATCAATTGATATATAAAATATGGGGACATTACAATCTTCCCTCCTTATAAAATTTCGTCCTCGAAATTTACCTGAAAAGTTTTGGATATTTCTCACGCATAGCCGATTCACGTTCCCATGTAGACTCTTCCACTGCTTCATTTTTACATAAAACTTTTACCATTGGAATTGACTTATTTCGAAGTTGTTTAACTTCTCGAGCTAGGATTTCAACTGCCTTTTCTTATGAGATGCAGTTTCTATTTCTAACGCTCGAGCCAAGTTTTGGCGACAGTCTAGTGAAATTTTGGCGCCGTTTTTCTTTCTTTTCCATCCTCGAACCCTAGACCTAATATAACTCAATTTTTACTATTTGCACCTTATTCCTTGACTTTTACAACATATTAATTTTAGTCCATTTTGTTCATAGACTTGCCCATTACATCAAATACCTAACACTCACAACCAATATATATTTACCTATTGGATGGTTCTATGATCTTAGCCCACTTTCTATATGTTTTGGCTCAATTGGTTACATAACTTAAACTATATATAGCATTCCTTTGCATTTTAAATGAGTGTGTGATTTGTGGATAATTGGAGAAAATGTGGCTGTTCATTTGAGAGAAAAAGGGATGTGCTTTGTGTTCCAAAAATCAGTGGCTACCTCTTTTTTTGTTCTCTATCTTGTGCCTTATTCCATTGTTATTCTCATGCCTTTATACAAATCAACACTGATATCTTGTCATTTGTGGGTGAGATTGAGAAGCAACCGAGGTAAATATATTAGTTGTGGGTCGGAACCGTTTGGATTTGTTGTTTGGTGGAAAAGATAATGTAAAACTGACCCCAAAAATCACCGTTTCAAAAATCTTGGAGCAAGCTTCCACTAGACAAACATGATTTTCAATTAAATTTGAAGATATCACAATTCCTTATTACATGTGGGTTATAATATTTTATCACAAGTTGCGTTTTCATTAATATGGAAAGTCGTCGACTTTCAAATACAACTTCTAACAAGTTAGGTAAAAAATGAAACAAAAGAATGCAAACAACGAATTAAAATTCTATACTACAAATATTTGTGCACCAAAACAACTATGATAAATTTTTTAATAAGATTCGAAAATACTCTCAAAAACAATTCAACAATTTTCTAACCACCAAAGCCATAGTTCTTGACTTTTTGTTAAAAGATAAAAACTTGTTCTTGACTTTTATTGAAAAGAAAAGGAAAAAAACCCCATCAACGAATAAAAATGCAAAGGGGCCTACTAAAAGTGAGTAACCAAATAATTAAAATAGAAAATTGAAATCTCATTGCATACATTCATTGTCTATCCTTTCATTCATTCCCCTTTGATCACGTATACAGTCTCTCTCTTCCTAGAATATGAGAGCTGAAGGGTGTTTATTCTATTAAGATGTCATTGCTGATAAAAGTTGTAATTTTCCTAAATATGTACTGCCCTAATATCACTTATTGAAAATTATTGTTGTTTAAACCCAAATATGAAATCAAAACAATAACAAGCAACATATAACTTATTAATGTCTCTAAATGATTAATTTTAATTAATCCAATTAAACATATGTGTGAATCAAGCAATTTAAGCAATCAGATCAAAAGCAATAAAAATAATGTAAAGAACACCAAGAGTTGATTACGGAGGAAAATCCCTTGAATAACTCTTCAAAGAGAAATAAAAGACCTCCGGGTAAACTTGTTGTCGATTTTAAATATCTTGAAAATGTACAAATCGTAACAAGTAATAAAATTAACTTATGAGTCTGAATATTGTTCCTAAGAGGACTACTATCTAGTAATTAATTCAATTATTCCTAAATTTAATTCAATTAAAAAAAATAAAGTAGTCATTTTTCTTTTTTGTGATTTTCTATTTTAAAAACACTGAAACAAATAAAAGTAATTTTTAATATGATGGTTTAAGTGTTTGGATTCATGATTTTACCAAGTTTTATACAATTGATTATGTTTTACCCAATCGAATTTTCTAATATATTCAATTTACCTCTCTCCAATTTTTATTGATCTTATTTAACTAAATTAATTTCATATATCTATGTGAATTAGGATATACCTTAGTTAAATGCATAAATCTCTAAGTATCGATGTCACAACCGCATTAATTAGCATAAATATCTCTACATTTTATATTAATTACTGATTTTTATTACGTGGTTTAAACAAATAACCTGTAGCTTTACCTAATTATTGCTCACAAAATCAATGAACTAGTGGCCAATTAATACAAGCATTAAAAATAGAAGTAAAAAAAATTTACAAAATCAATTGGAGATTTAAAACTTTTTAGTTAAAATTAAGGTTCAAAACTATGTTACAATTATTCATCATAATTAATCACTTAATTCTAGATCATCGGAGAATAAAAATACAAGAATGAATTAAAATATATCACCGGGTATTAAAGAAAAATGAGAAAAGGATAAAGATCTTGCACAAAGAATCCCCATCTTCTTGTGAAATCCTTGAAACCCTAGCTCCTTGATTGGTTTTTCGATTTTTTGCTCCTTTTGACTTGAATAATATATGTATAATGAATTTCCAAAGCTTTGGCTTGAATGTATGTGCATAATAAAACTCTACATGCCTTTTTAATCATTCAACTATGTTGTGTGTTTATATAATAAAATTAGGCAAAATTCTTGTTCAAATTGAGTTCTACCAAAGAGTTCGAATTGATTTCTGCCGAAGAGTTTAAGAAATAAAAGGAAACAAAATTCTATTTCAATTTAACCCCTCTTCTCATGTGACTTTAGTCATTCATCTCCTAATATTGCAATTAAGTCCTCTTCATTCAAAAATCATTATAGTTGATCCGATGCAAGTTTTGTAGTTTGCAATTTAGTCTTCAAACTTTTAAAATGTCGAATTTAACTCTCTAAACTTACGGCTTTTTACCGAATGCTCCATTAATACTTCCAATTGATCTATTGCAATTCACGGTTAATCTTCAATTGCTTAAAATCAACTCCAATTAAGCTCCAAATAGCCTCTTTTCATATAAATTGTATCGAAGTTAGAATTTTCCTACAATTAACGTAATTTACACAAATTAAGTAGATATTCGCTTAGTTTAAATATAAACAAATAAGGATAGAAGCTAGAATAAATGCACAAAATTCACGTATCAAAGACTCCCAAACATAAACTCTTATTCATTCTGATCAAGATTATCTACTAAACATACAAGCAAACAAATAAAAATATAATTGCATTAGTTAACTTTGCCAAACTCATATCAAGTATTGAAATCATTTGATACTTCACAAAAAAATTCATAAGTAATGCAACTAAAACTAATTATTTACTTGTTCAATGCTTGATCGATGTGTGTGTACATAGTCTATCAAATTATCACAAATTTCATTCTCGATCCTTAATAGTCAAATATTTCCTTTACTCACTCATGGGATGTACATCCCCAAATTTGTTTTTCAATTACATACCGGGTTGTATATTCTAAGGTTGATTGCACAATTCTCTTTTCCTTTCCTACTTAAGTTTGGTCAGGTTTCACCTATGAAAGTCACTACCTCGATGCGTGATAATTCTCCTTAAAATTGAATGTCTGAATCTCCAAGCTTCAACTAGAATGATAACTCTCACTAGAAGTCTAAATTCCAAATTAAATATCCAAAACTTAGGCGGACGGGAACAATGCTTATAGCTGTTTTGCCACTATCTCAACACTTTGGTGTGTTTTTCTTTTCTTTTATTGTTTTGTTGTGTTCCTTTTTTTTACTTCTTTGGATCTTTTATTTGGTTTTCAAAGGTAGTTTTCACTCTACATTGTAGATAGCCTTCTTCATTGATAGATCGTCTCCTAAATATTGGTGACGAATAGGGCCAGATCAGCTTCGCACAGCAATATAGATAACTTTTTCTATGTACCACAGCTAGTGCAATACCTTTTATTTTTTTGGATAAACAATTGAAATCAAACTCCTAGTAGATGGTTTCTACCCAGTCTCCACTTGTTAACAAAAAAGATTCTACGCACATATTAAACATGTACGAAATCAACACTAGCTAAATAGATCCCAACAACAGATCAATCACCTGAAACGATCAATCACCCCAAAACTTATTTTTTCAATAGATTAGTGGCTGTGATACATATTGTGAAATTGACTTATAAAGACCTAAGTTCATTCAATCTATTCTATCAATATAACCAATCCAAAAACACAATAATTATCAAGACTAGTGTAATCAATATAATACTATCTCACATAAACATGTATCACATTAGCAAAATCACATAATCTATAAAAAATTTCAAATAATTTTTTGGCAATGTTATCCAACTCACACAAACACACATTAAATAAAAAAAATGTCAATTTTATTTTTAAATATCACATAGATAAGTAAATATCACTTATTAACTAATCTACATCCCCAAACTTGAAAATAAATCATGGAAAAAAAATGCCAATCTTTAAAATGCAATCCTATTTTCTATATTTAATGCATAACAAAAAAATTAAATAAAAAAAAAAATTAAAAGTTTAAGGTTAGGAAATTGGGTTGTCTCCCATTAGTTCTTGATTTAGCTCGATTTTGGGCAATGATTTTTCATGAAATATTGAATAGAGCTTTGGAGGTCTTGTTTCGCTTGCATAGAATGTCTTTGCACCATATTTCACGCGTCCTCCAAAATATTGCTTTGCCTTCTTGAATAGGTATAACTTGCCTAAATTACCCAATTCGAACTCAACTAAGAACACTTCAATCTCCTCATCTTCATTAATCAAAAATCAATGAAGTTGGAAGATTTTATGCTAATTCCATATTCTTTGAATACCACTAATTCGTTTGGCACCTTTATGATTAATTCCTCAATTTCTACACGTTTTGCTTCTTTAGTCGGTTCATGTGGTTGAATAAGGAAGAGATCATCTACAAGCATGTTACTTGGCTTGTCCGAATTTATTTAATCTTCAATCCTTATATATTTTTGCATGATGATATCTCCCATTACTATTTCACTGTCATCATCTTGTTCTTCATATGGATTATCAAACGTAGCTTTCCAATAACAAGTAATTTTTTTGTATAATGTAATGCACCACAATGTTCACAAGTTAGTCTAATCTCCTCATAAACAATGGATTTGATGTTTAGTCCCTTCAGTAAACCATCCTTATCAAGTATGTTAGGTTGACTATATCCCCACTTTTTAAGTTCTTTCTTGATAAGGAACTCTTCAAAGAGCATATCACCATTGTCAAAGTTGAGATCAATCATTGTATATTTTGCTTCTCTTTTGCTTCTTTTCGTTTCCTGTCAATGAAACAAAGAAAAATAAATAGATCAGCTGAAAATGAAAACGAAAAAAATACAACAAAAGCAAGAAATAATTTAAACCAATATTAAATAAAAATAGTCATCCACAACGGCGACAAAAACTTCTTGTTGATTTTAATTATCCCATAAGTGTACAAATCGTAACAAGTAATAAAGTGGATCTACGATTTCGAATATCGTTTCCACGATGACCACTATCTAACAATTGATTAAATTATTCTTAACTTTAATTCGATTAAAAACAAATAAAGTAGTTATTTTTCTTTTTGTGATTTTCTATTATAAATATATTAAAACAAATAAAAGTAAGTTTTCAATATGACGGTTTAAGTGTTAGGATTCATAATTTTACCCTAGTTATTCCCTTAATCTGAATCACCAAGTTTAATACAATTGATTATGTTTACCCGATCGAATTCTTCTAATATATTTAATTTACCCCTTTCGAGTTCTTATTGATTCTATTTTACTAAGTTAATTCTATATCTCTAGGTGAATCCGGATATACCTTAGTTAAATGTATTACATCTAAGATTTTGCACCAAGAATTCACCTCTTCTTGTGAAATTCTGGAAACCCTATCTTCTCGATCAATTTCTTGATTTTTCTATCATTTTGGCTTGAATAATATATGTACAATGAATCTCCAAAGTCTTGGCTTGAATGTATGTGTATAATGAAACTCTACTAGCCATTTTAATTGTTGGACTATATTATGTATTTATATAACAAGATTAGATAAAATCATTGTTCAAATAGAATTCCATCATAGAGTTCAAATTGGCTTCTGCCAGGTTCCGGAGTTTGTAATTTAGTCATCAAACTTTCCAAATATCAAATTTAATTCCCAAAACTTATGACCTTTTACCGAATGCTCCATTAATACTTCTAATTGATCTCTTGCAATTTGGTTAATCTTCAATTACTTCAAATCAATTCCAATTAAGCTCCAAAAAGCCTCCTTTCATAAAAATTGTATCCAAATAGGAATTTTTCTACAATTAACATAATTTACACAAGAAGTCGATATTCGCTTAATTTAAATATAAATAAATAAGAATAGAAGTTCGAATAAGCACATAAAATGCACTTATAAAAAATTGCCATAAAATCCATTAGAAATGTTAACTTACAATTAATCTAGACACTGCTAAACCTTAGCTGACTTTGGTCACCTAAATTGTAAATCACCAACGAACTCATTTGGTTGTGCATGCTCGCACTTCTCAAAACTCTGACTATTGTTTCTCCGTGTGGATCAACAAAAATAGAACTCATCCTTTAGCATCGGAACTTCAAGTGCATCTTTCCAAAACTCTGAAGGCTAATGGCGAAGGTAGGGTTTTGTTTCGGTGTTTGAGCAAATGATCCGTTATATGTTGATTTGTGGCTGATGTAAGAGATATTGGAATCTAGATATAATCTTCAAAGTATATTCTCTTGACTTAATTTAAGGCTCAACCAATGTTGGCACAATGTTTATGATCAAATATATGAACACAGATTTTGGGGTTGAATCAATAGAAACAATGGAATGTGTTTATGATCTTTAGCAATGAGATCTCCAAGGTGAAATATGATTCAACACACATTGTGACGTTCCTATGGCTGTATACTTATAATGAGTAATGTTTAGAATGAAATACGATTGAAAAAAAGCATTAAAATTGAATCACAATTTTGGTAGGATCGAACTACCACTGAGCCTCGCGCCTAGCAAGAGATGGTCTACTACTTGAGCATCATGCAAGTGACGATGGTGCGGTTTTGAGCACTTGAGCTCCAACTAGGTGTACAACCAACAGTTGAGTGTCCGAATCTTGATTTACTTCTTGAAGTCCGTTTCTTGATATTCTCCTTGAATTTCTTGTACTCCTTTTTGGACTCTACAAATCCCAATTTAATTTTGATCATACTTTCATTTCAATGACTCCTATTTTTACTTTAATTACAACTCAGTTAACCCATTATTTTGAATGCAAAAATTACCAATTAAAAATTTAGAAATTCCTAATTTTCCAATTACATATTTGACCTAACAAGCTCCCTTTCTGACATTTCGGGACAAAATCATTTATTTCAAAGTCAAAATCAAAACAATCTAACAAAAGACTTAATTCCCAAAATTTACTTCAACATAATGTCAACTTGTTTCCCCCAAAAATATGGAAACAACAGTACCACATGAAAAACAAAAGGAAATTGACAGGTAATAAAGTATAACTAGCAACACAAAACATGATATTGATATTAGACAAAACACCAAATCAAATATAATATCAATATGAAAAAAATTGCCAGATTAAATACTCATATTATATGTCCCTAACTCATAACCAATCATCAAATCAAATAAAATTGTTTATAATTGTAAGTTTCCAAAGTCCCCCTAAGTCAAATATCAACATCAAAAATAAAATTTTCTCCCCCTAACTCATGTACTCAACTCTTTGAAATAAATGCTAATCTCTCCCCGTAGTATAAGATTGTCTCACAATATTTTATGTATTTCAAATATTTTTCTTTGAAACTCAGTAATAATCTTTTTTTAAGGAAAATATACAAGAGTTTAGGCCAACTAATTTAAAGGTCAATTCATAATCAAAGTCAACCCACTTCAAGAATGACCGACATCCTAAATCTCATACATACGCTCACAACTCATTTACAGGAGCTTAATGTGTGTAGTGCACATGATTCATGCAATAACCTATACTAAGTACTCCAAATAAGTTCTAACTAAAGTTAATGGAAACTTTATTTATTATTCATTAATTAGTACTTGGTCACAGATTAAAATGTCTAGAAAATATTAATTGACAAATCTTTTTTCCATTTTCATTCATTTTTTTCTTCAAATTTTTATTTTCATAATAATAAACAAAATGCAAAACAAACAAAATTAGAAAATAGTTTATAGTGCATGAATGAATGAATATGTAAAAATCATAAATAAAGCAGATGCATGCTACTCAATAAAGCAAACAAGTACTCTTGCTATGAAGAGCAACGCGAGTAACATTGTAATTAACATCACTTTGATTAGTGAATTCACTCTTTTTCGCTCAAACATTCTTAGAAGAAGATGTAATCTTAGACAATTGAGTCGTACTCAGTCAATTGACTTACTTGATTAGTCAAGAATCTGATATGAATAATTAGATCTTGTTTATTGTTCATAATCAAGGGCTTAAGATACTTAAGGTCTATTATGGCTTAAAATACCATAGTTGTGACATGTAGGAATGAACTTAGGACTAACTTTATGTGAGGAACCTTATGTTGCATATACATTGTAGGTCTAGGGGCTACTCGCTTAGGCTTAACTTAGGCAGGAGCCAAATTAGTTTTGGAAGATGAAGCAACATGTGTATCAAGTTTATTCAATCCTAACATATTGTCAATTTTCTTAGAATCACTAGTAAATGATTGAAGTTGGGCACTAGATTTCTCAAAGTCACTAGTAAGAGTTTTAACCTTAACTTTTAAGGACTTTTTCACTACCATTAACTCATTCAATCTATTAGTAGTCTCATTAAGTTTGTCTCCTAAACTTTCCTTTTCTAACTCAAGTTTATGCAATTTCTTAAAGTTAGAGCTATTCAACTTTCTCAACAAAAGGCACTCCTCAAAAGTTTCATCGAATGCCTCATAAATCTCACGCTCGTCTTCTGATTCTTCGTTTGAAGAGTTAAATTTGTTTGTTTCCTCAAATGACTTACTATTAACCACAAAAGTGAACACCATATAATTCACTCCTTTATTAGGATTGAAATTCTTACTTTGATTATTCGAGTTAGACTCGTCATCAATCAGAGTGGCATTCATAGTATTACTTATGGCTTATAACTTGGACACTCAGGTTTAAAATGACCAAAATCCTGGCACTCATGATACCTTACAGACCTCTTTTAGGCATTTCTAACATCATCCTTCTCTCATTTTTTTTTTTTTTTTTTTTTTTATTCTTAGTAGTACTGCATCAGTAAACACAATTCTTCTTGTATATTATGATGCCTTTTATAAACACAAGGTTAGAATTGAAACTTTGATTATAGGTATTCGTTAGAAAATGTTATACATAGTTGAAGGTAGGCAAGTTCATCATCCTTAATTTTGTCGTAATCAATGGTGTCACAATCAGCTTCCCTAACAATTTTAAGGGCTAAAAGCTTATTTTTCTTAGGATGTGGTAGGTTAAGTTCATATGTTTGGAAAGATCCTACAAGCTCTTCAATCTTCATTACGTCTAAGTCTCTACTTTCCTCAATAGCAGTAACTTAGGTCTAAATCTATTAGGTAAGGATCTCATAATCTTTCTCAAAATGTTAGCCTCAGGAATTCGCTCATCTATGTTACAACTAGAGTTGACTATATCATTCAATTTAGCATAGAAATCATCAAAAGACTTATCATCTTTCATCCTAATTTTCTCAAATTTAGTAATCAACACCTGCAACTTAGAGTTTTTTAACAGTTTTGGTTTTCTCATGTGTGGTTTCTAATCTATCCAAGCCTCTTTCGTAGTCTCACACATGGACACCCGTCTAAACTTTTTGGTGGAAATAGCCATAAAGATAGCATGAAAACCTTTGTTATTCTAATTAAACACATCTAATTCTTTCGTAGGCCAAGTAGAAATATCAGTAGGGGTAACTATACCCACAACATTGGTAGATGGGGTGGTCCAACCCTTTCTACACTAACCTAAATACGTTCATCGATGAATTTTTTTTAAAAAGCTCTCATTCTAGCCTTCCAATAGGCATAATTATTATCATCAAAATAAGGAAGAACAAAAAGGCATTGACTCACCTAGACAAATTAGGTCAAAATATCGATATTATTATGTGATACCGATTGTAATTTTCCTAAATATGTACTGTGCTAATACAATTTATTGGAAAATATCGTTGTACAGACCTAAATGCGGAATTAAAACAATAAGAAGAAACAAGTCACTTATTAATGTCTCTAGATAATTAAATTTAGTTAATCCAATTAAACCTATTTGTCAATCAAGCAATTTAAACAATCAGATCAAAAACAATAAAAATAAAGTAAAGAACACCAAGAGTTATGAAGGGGGAAAATCTCTTGAAGAACTCTTCACAAAGTAATCAAAAACCTCTTGGCAAACTTGTCGATAAAATTTACTAGAAAAGTTAACTTAAGGAGGGGAGATTGTAAAATCTTTTTTAGAAAACATCTTTAAAGTTGCAAACCGACAATTCTCTTGCTCATTGTCGCAACTTGAGAAAAGGGCATCTATTGCCAAAATAATACAAGAAATGTTCGGGGCCTTAAAGGTTCTAATCGCAGAATGCATCATTATGCGCAAGAGCGAAAAATTCGAGAGGAGATTGGCAAGGTGATTTAGGAACAAATAGAGAAAAGCATGTCGCCAGCTCTTTCCGTGGAATGAATAGCAATTTGCAAGTTTCAAAGACTCGTGATAACCTAGAAAATAAAAGGAAGGAGATGTATGAGGATAAGTATGCAATAGGAAGATCTATGATTGAGTTAAGTTCCCCACGATGGGAGATAAACTTAACTTACCGTCAAGGAGATCGAAGAGCTAAGAATTATGATGATATGTTATATAGTACTTTCCTAACAAAAGAGTACGAAGATCATCCAGCTAGATCATATGAAATGGATGATGATGATGAATGCATATTGTTTTCCAAGAAAATCAATGAGGTGCCATTTCTGGACAATTTTATTCTTCTAGTAATGAAAAATACAATGGAAAATAACATCCAATGTACCATATGTTCAAATATCTGATGCGAATGAAATTGAAAAAAGAAAGCCCCACATTGAAGTCAAGGATTCTACTTAACTCTGGATGGATCGGCTAAAAGGTGGTACAACAAATTATCGGTAGGATCAATCAGAAACTGGCTACAATTAAAGCATGCCTTTTTGGGAACATTGGTTGGAAGCAAATTGGGACAAGCTCAAGCAACACAATTGAATAATGTGTGAAAGAAAGAATAAAAGTCTCTAAAGAGCTATTTCGCACGGTTCAGTGCTGAATTGATAGCTTGCGAGACTATATGAATGAAAAGGCCAAAGATATCTTATGGAACGTCCTGCTGATGGAGAATCCCTTATGGAGAGATGTTCACAACCGAAATCCTACTTTCTATTATCAGTTGGTGAACTTCATCCAAAGTAAGATCCAAATGGAGGTCACTATCACCAATCGAAAGAAGATAGAGCAAGTTTGAATAGAAAAGATCGAAGGTAAAACTTCTACACATTTTTTTAAATTACCAAAACAATGATATTCACATTTTGTGAAGCCTAGGGATAGAATCCATGCTATATCCTCAACCCATGTACTAGTTGCGGGCTAAGAACATCCTTCCCGTAGAAGTCGAAACATGAAATTTTGCAAGATTCATCGCTCCAGGGATCATAATATGGATGAATGTTACGAGGTATCGAAGATGATTAATATGCAAAGTCAACAGTGAGCTTTGCAGGAAATGATCAAAGAAGGAATACCATCTTATCCAACAAGGGGATGAGGTCGTAAAAGCAGACCAAAGCAGGTTGAACCGAAACAAGCACTAGCAAATGCTTTCAGCTTTCTACCCAATCAAGGAAATTAATAGCATAATCAAAGGACATTATGTTGGATGGGATATAATGAGTGAACAAAGAAGCTATGTTGGCATCTCCAGAAACCCTATATAGGAAATATTCAGGATTTGAGATAATCCTAAACCTACATCTCTTCCAATTTCCTTTGATAGTAATGATGAACATGGAATAATATATTCCCATAGCGATATATTAATAGTACGAGCTGTAATAGCTCATAATAGCTTGGCTGCAAGTTGGTAGATAATGGTAGTTTTGTTAATATTCTTTTTGGGAGCACTTTTATCCAAATGCAAGTTGATCACCCTTGGATACCCATGGCTGAATCTATATATAGTTCTACTAGGGATAGTTTGATCCCAATGTGACAAATTACGTTGATGGTTGTGCTCGACGAAGAGCAATTGCATTTTAAGAATAGATGGACTTCTTAGTTATGAATAGTAAATGTGCACACAACGAATCTTAGAAAGACCCACTTTGAAGCAACTAAAAATAGTAGCTTCTATCCACCACCTATATCAATGGAAACCAAGCTACCGCGCGAGAATGTTATGTCAACACTCTACAAAAAGCAAGCATAAAACCCTTAAAGGATAGCACCATATTTGTGGTTGAGACAAATGAAAATATGCTTGAAATTCCTTTTCTAGGAAAGCATCCGATGCTATGAAGGATATGTGAAAAGACATGTTTGCTAGTAAAGATAACTTCACAAGTACTAAAAGAAGCATAGGTTTTGAAACATAGACCAACTTTGAACCTAAAACGAGGTTCGCAGAAATGAGAAATGGCGAGTTTTAGTCCACAAAAGGAATACGAGGACAAAATTCAATGCCAAAAGAAATTCTTGTCAAATAACGAGGTCATGTCCAGATGAACTCAAATGTCATGACACAGTGTAATAATGTGCAAAGTACTTATGACAGGGAAGATGATGGCAATCCAGATCTCCTTATGTTATAACGATGATTTGATGAAATTTTATTTGGAAAGTTGTCTAGTCAGGATAAAAAATCAACACAAGAACAGTATATTCTGTGGTTAGTATAAATTTATTTTTAAGTACATTTATGCGAAGTGTGATTAGATAGTAAGTGAGCAATACAACATGAGCCCAAAAAGATAGCCAAATGTATAAATCCATACAACATAAGCAATGATATTTTAATAATGAATTATTGGAATGGCATTTTTCATACAAATCAAAATGAAATGTCATAAATAAAAAATGATGAGAAAATGAGACAAAAGCGAGCTATCCCTCTAAATTGAGAAAGGGCTCAAGATTCCTAAAAAGCGGGGTCATCTTGGCCAAGCAGGGTGTTACCCTCCAAGAGCATACTCGGTTCAGGCAAGAATAAGCCTCAGTAGAAGCTTCGGCTGACTTATTTTTAGCAGTGACCTCGTTGGGAGGCATAGCTGCAGAATCTGTAGGTTGAGCAGATTCAATAAGAGTGGACGGGTAATCAGAAGCCCGACGGCTGACAGAGTGTCTTCATCGAAAGAGGTGCCCTTGACATCCTCTTCGTAAGCCTCCAAAAAACTCAAATCCTACTCAGGATAAAAGTTCATAATAATGTCAAGAACCATGTTACCCCTACTCTGCATGGCATCCTCCAGAAGTTTTCGCTCCTTAGCCTTCACTTCAGAAAGGCCAAACTGTATGAGAGCCAATTTTACCTTAGTATTCTCCATTTGATTAAGAAGTAAGGCTTTTTCACTTCTTGCCTTATCCAGGTTTTTACGTCCTTAACTGATTAAAGCATCTCTCTGAGGCGTAGAATCTCATCACCAGTTCTGGCAACGAAAGCAACATGGCTTTTTCTAGCCTGTTCTAAGTCTTTAGTGACTCTAGTACATCGACTATTGAAAAAGCCTCATTCGCAGCTATAGCCTCAGAGCCTTTGCTCATCTCCTTGTATTTTCTCTTCTCATTCTCAACTTTTCCCAACTTCTGTTGGAGAGCTTCGCATCTTTTTTACAAAAAAAGTAAACTCTTTTATCCAATTTATTAGCCCAAAAAATGCAAACCTCATATTCAGTCTGTTGATCATGATAAAGGATAGTAGCTCATGAAAGGTAAGCATTGACCAGATTCTCCATTTGCTTGTGGGGTCATATTCTCTGCAAACTTCTCTCAAGTGAAGTTAAGTACATAAAAGTAGGCCGGCTGCCCTAAAGACAGAGGCAAGAATCATTGGTAGGGCCTTGAGGTCCAATTTTCCATTAAGGCAGGTAGAAAATAAAACCTTAGTGTCTGCAAGATGTTCAGACCCCTCTAGCATCTTTCTTTTTCAATTGGCGGGGTCCCTTACCAAAGACAGCGAATATTGAGATCCAGATTTCATGGGTAAGGACTCAGATACCTATGAATTTACAGCTCCTTGATGTGGCGGAGGTCACTTAATCACACATTTGCCTTCACGCAAAGCCTTACCCTTGTCTCCCTTGGAACACTCCATGGGTATATCCTTAGAAAGAGTAGAGGAGAAGCGCCAAAATTGACCTTCATTGTAAAGCGAACAATGATATTATTGTTAAACAATATTTAAGTGGATCAACAAATAGGCTGAAATAGAAACAAAGAAATAATTTGTTAACTGCAG
>CAIGRN010078375.1:0-25199 GCA_903798345.1 Fraxinus anomala
AATGATGATTATGTAGTAGTGTATAACATGAATTGTAAAAGTAAAATCAAGATAATAATGTAAAAAAAATGTACAAGATGAAGATGATAATAGAATAAAATGAATGAATGATAATTATGATATTTTTGAATGTTGATAATTTATAAATTGTAGAGAGTAGAGTAGAGAATGAGAGTAGTATCAGTGACCAAATGGTCACTGAATTTAATTTCTTCTTTTTTTTTTTAACACGAGCCGAGTCGGCTCGTCTAGCGAGTCGGCCCGCTCGGCTCGTGCTCGGGCGTATTTTTTGAGGAGCCCGAGCGGCTCGTGGGCTCTACTGTACTAGCCGAGCTGTCGAGCCGATGAGCCCCTCGACTCGATTGTCACCACTAATCGAAATCTTGACAGCATATGAATTGTCAAACTAGTTGTCAACAAAGGTTGTACAACCCACTTTATTCTTGGTGTAATCCTTTCCGGACCTTGAGTTTTTATTATCAGGACAAGACTAAAAGTTGGGTGATTCTCCCGTGAATCTATATTGCATTTTGTCCGTGTCCCTTTTCATCCGTATTGTCGCTCATGTTGTGCCTTAGTGGGAATTCATGATGTTGGTTGACTGAGATCGTTTCACAGTGCCTTATTTGGCCAACTATTTTGTTTAAAGTTTGACCTCCGTTACCTAAGTCTACGAAAGTGATGGTCGAGAGTTGGAAAAATAAAAAATAAATAAAAAATAAATAAAAAATAATAATAGAAATTGAGTGCGTGTTTGAGCCCCAATTTTTTTGTCCAAAATACATTTTGGAATAGTATTTTGTCGAAGAATGTGTGGTTAAAAAATAAGGTAAAGTTTTGAATTTACGTGTAATATTATTTTATTAAAAAATGTACAATTGAAAATAAAAGAGTGAAAAATGCATTTTGAAAGTAATGGATACCAAACAAGGGTTAAATATTGACTTATTAAGTTTAAGAAAGTTTAGATGTATTTTTCCCCATGTTTAAAAATCTTGCAAAATACTGATCGCTAAAATTTAGTAAGTATATAGTATCGTAGTCAAGTAATAAAATATAATAAAGTATCGTTCTCACGAGGATCATATATTTAATTCGATATTAACTTTAAATGAATAGCACAAATATGATTGTTCGGAATTATAACTAAATCAACCTAGAATTATCTATAAATTAAATTAATGAATAACTAAGAAACCTTTATAAACTCTAATAACGGCAAGCACTAGAATTCCGTATCCCCTTTATTAATCCCGTTTTAACATCAATAGAGGACAATGAAAAGATTTGTTTAACTTGACGATCAATCTAACTAATTTATTTAGTAATCTCTCTCGATCAATATTAAACGTATACTCACATGTGAACCTACAATATCTCTATGAAGATCATGAATATGTGCAGATGTATTGAATTACTTGACATTTAATTAAATTATGCAAGGCACATATGTATATTTCTATCCTATATAGAACTCTACAATAATTGTTATCAATTGCTCAAATCTTTATAATTTCTCTCGAATAAAATAAAGATAATAATTCAATTTAATTATTAGCTACCTAATTGAAAGCATTAATCATATAATAGCCATTCAAGATAAACAAGCATCAAATGTCAAAGTTTCAAAATTGAATTAAAACATCAAAACATAGGGTTCATCTTTATCCTAATGACTAGAAATTAGTCGAACATCATAAAGTTACAAAAATAGATGTTAGAATATTGAGACCTCACCTAGATTTTGATTGTAGAAAGAGAAAGAGGAAAAATCGTGTTATCCTTCTTGAATGATCTCCTTGAGTCTTCTTTACTCAAAAGCAATAATCTTCAATTTACATGTACGGACATGTATATCTTGCCTTTTATTCTCTCTTTAAAGCTTGGTTTGAATTTTGGCCACAAAAGTAGGTTAAAAACTCATCGAAATTACATTTTAAAAATAGTTTAAGTTGAAAAAGAAACATAATATTTTCTGTCAAGATGAACCCTACGATTGCATGGTTGCACATCCTCCTGCGATCGTATGGTTAAGCTTCAATGCTTGTAGGATCCAATAGAAGGACTTTGCGATCACAGAGCATACATTATGTGACCGCAAGGTGTAGACTTCTGTTTTGCTTCACTTTTGTCCGTGATTTCTTCTTCTTTTTGCTCGAGCCCCTTCTGCATTTTCTAAGAGTCCTTCAACTTTCATTTTGTCCAATTTAATCCCTATTATCTTCAATTGTCCATCCTTGGTCCGAATCAAGTTTCAAAGATTTGTAATTTAGTCCCTGAACGTTTTATAAATTATTCTTCTTTATTTTTGGCCAATTTTGACTTTTTTTTAATCATTCCTTCCAACATCGAATCCTACAACAATTGATATTTAATTAAATCAAGTAATGAATCTATCAAATTGGCATCCAAATATTCACTTTCAAATGCCAAAACAAATGTAAAAATCACACTTATCAATTACCCAAAACTTGAATATTTGTCCATTTCAAACAAAATTAGCAACTTAATACATAAAAATAAAATAAAACTAACATGGTTAGAAAGCTTGTCATTTTGCCTCGTGTTTAACCATTCATAAAAGGCTTCCAAGATATGATATGAAAATCAGTTCTTCCACTTATCCAATGTTAGATCAATATATGTGTATGTACATAGTCAGTTCAATTACTATAAACTCTAAATTTGGTTATTTTTCGACCCGCAAAGGTCAAATATTTTCTCTCTTTTTAAAGATGCACACCCGCAAACTTGTTGTCCATTCTCACACCAGGGGTATTTATGCTAATGGTTGAATTCTCATCACTCATTCCTTTTCCTTTCAAGTTCGGTAGGATTTAACCAATGAAAGTCATTAATTCAATTTGTGATGATTTTCCCTAGATCTAAATGTCTCAACCTTTAAATTTCAACTAAGTTAATAACCCTCATTAGAAATCTAAGTCCCAAGTTGAGTATCCTAGGCGTAATCAGGATTATAATACATCTTTTATTTCATGCACTTATTTTTTTTATATTTGCTTTGCGTATTCTATTACACAATGGGATCCTAATCTGTAGCAATTGTCTCCGAAGAAGTAACTATGTCATCCTCTTGAGCTATCTTCATTTGTACCCAAAACCATCCACATCATTGTCTACTTCATCACTTGTTTCATGTTCTTAGAGATATCATTCCTCACAAGAGTTACACAAATACAAGAATGATGTTTTTGGTTGAGTTGAATCAACCACCTCATTTGCAAGTCTGATGTAATCTTTCTTGGTAGAATTGAGAAATGTGTATCGTTGAAAAAAATTAATTCGAGCTTCATTTCGTATTCAGCGGGATCAACACTAAGGAAGTTTTATACATTACGATACACATCCGTATATGATGCATTCCTTAATACACGAAGTGCAAAAACACCTTCTCTATTACAGTCGCTCCAACTTCATGTCCATCAACTATGTTCATTCCTTAGAAATTGACCAAAGTAACAAAATGCGAAGAGCTGGTATTCATATCTTCATTTTAAATATAAAAAAAAAAAAGTTAGCTAAGTATGCTTCAAAACTGGAAGGTTATTTATTCGACTAAAGACTATGTAAACAGACGATTGATTAACATGCGTAACCGATGGTATGCTTAACAATGCACGGACTACATTCTTTCCTATAAATTTGCTCATAAAAATCACAAATCTATCCAATTATTATCTATCAATCGAAACAAGCTAAAATAATCCAGCATAGCATTGTAATTATAAACGAAACTCAAAATAATGAAAATCAAACTAACAAAATACAAGAAAGTACAAAAAAGTTCTTATTGATTCAAAATATTAATATGTTGGCATCTAATGACTTTTCAAGAGGTGTCTATATTGAGTGAGTATTGAGGACATGTACGAGTAGAATACATTTTAGCAAGGCTTTAGAGTTGGAGCAAATATTTCGATGAAAGAGAACCGTTAATTTTTTTAAAATTACAATGACATTTTCTTTTGTAGTTGAATTTTTTTTATGGTTAATTTATTTTAGTAATTTTTATCTCTCTCTGTAGAAGAAACCTGGTAGTGGTAACACTTCAAATTTCTAAGTGAGTACAGACGGAACTTGAGGAAATATTTCGGAGAAGGGCGTATGGGCATTTCAAGAGCATCAACCCAAATCTTCCCTCTTCAATTTCACCGCATCTTTTCCACAACCACCAGCTATAATACGCCACCATCCCGCCTCCGGACCCGCCCCCAATTCCAATTCCAAGACCCAGACCCCGACCCCATCCTTACTACTCTGTCTGAATCAATCAAAAACTGCTCAACAAAACCGCTCCAAGCCTCGCTTAAATACCTCCTCCCTTCTCTTAAACCCCAACATATCATCACCCTAATCAGCCTAAACCCGCACTCACTTTCTCCGAACTCTCTCTTTTATTTCTTCTCATGGCTTTCCTCTCGCAGTCACTCCACTTTCCGCCACAACCTCCACTCTTACTGCACCATGATTCACTTTCTTTGCACCCACCAAATGCTCCCGGAAGCCAAAAGTTTGCTCCAAACCATCGTTTCAAGAAAGGGGAAAGAGTCAGCTTCTGTTGTTTTTGCAACAATTCTTGAAACCAAAGGTACCCAAAGATCTGATCTTTATGTTTTCGATGGCCTTATCAGTGCTTATCTAGAATCAGATTTTGTATCCGATGCTATTCAATGTTTTAGGTTGTCTAAAAAGCATAAAATCCGGGTTGCATTTGATGCTTGTAAAAATATTCTTGAACATTTAATGAAATTGAAGTCTTTCAAGTTGGCTTGGGAATTTCATAAGGAGATTTTGGAATGTGGATATCCTGCAAGTTTGTATTTTTTCAATATTTTGATGCACAAATTTTGCAAGGAAGGGGAAATGAGGGTAGCACAGTCGATTTTTGATGAAATCAGGAAATGGGGTTTGAGGCCTAGTGTTGTTAGTTTCAATACTTTGATGAATGGTTACGTGAGGTTGGGTGATTTGGATGAGGGGTTCAGGCTGAAGAATGCAATGGAGGGGAATGGAGTTCTTCCTGATGTTTATACATACAGTATCTTGATTAATGGGTTGTGTAAGGAAAACAGAATGGATGATGCAAATGAGTTGTTCAACGAAATGTTTGGCAAAGGATTGGTTCCGAATGATGTTACTTTCACTACATTGATTAATGGGCATTGCAAGATTGGGAGGATTGATTTGGCCATGGAAATTTATCAACAAATGTTGGGACAAGGCTTGGAACCCGACTTGATCACGTATAATACGCTTATCGATGGGCTTTGCAAGAACGATGATTTGACGGAAGCATGGGACCTTGTTGATCAGATGACTCGGAAGGGTTTGAAGCCTGACAAAATAACATACACTACTCTTATTGATGGATATTGTAAGGAGGGAAATTTGGAAAAGGTGTTTGAGATTAGGGAAAAAATGATTAAGGAAAGTATTGCGCTTGATAATGTGGCTTACACAGCCCTTATTTCTGGTTTATGTCGGGAAGGGCAAGTGGTTGATGCAGAAAGAATGTTGAGAGAAATGGTGACTGTTGGTTTGAGGCCTAATGATGCAACATATACAATGATCATAGACGGGTTTTGTAGGAAAGGTGATGTGAGAAAAGGTTTCAAGTTGCTTAAGGAGATGCAGAGTGATGGACATAAACCAGGAGTTGTCACTTATAACGTGCTTATGAATGGTTATTGCAAACAAGGACAGATGAAAAATGCGGATATGCTCCTAAATGCAATGCTTAATCTAGGAATTCTTCCTGATGACATTACATATAACATCCTACTGGAAGGGCACTGTACATATGGAAACCGAGAGGATGTTGATAAGCTGCGTAGCGCAAAAGGTCTTGTTCTTGACTATGCTTCATATACTTCACTTGTTGGGAGCTTAAGCAAACAATTTAGACACCATTTCGGGAGATGATTGGTTGGGTAAAAAAATCGCATACTTATTTAATCAGCCATCTGAATCGCTTATTAAGGAAAAAAGTTTGAAGAGGCTACTCTGATTTTTTCTCATCCTCAGCCTTTTGCCAGGGGATAGAATGTCCGCTGCTGTTCATAATTATTTGAATGCCTGAACTTCAGTCTGATTTCATTGGGTCGGTCACTGCAGGGGATCTAGTGATGAAAATGGATGTGCATCCTGAGTAACATGTTTGTTTCCATTCATGGGATTCTTGCAGTTGAAATGATAAATTGGTCTATTTTGTACTTCTAAGAGAGAAGCACACTCCTTGTGTTAATGTTAAATCTGCACGCTCAAGAATATTTGGCAACAACCTACTTGTAACATGCTTTTGAGCTTGATTACAAATACAGGGATCCTTATATATTAATGATGTAATGTGTACTTTAAATGGGAAGCCTTGGGCAATTGCTCAACATCTGCAACCCAAGCATCATGGTCTCAAGTCACAGAAAGTCAGAAACAGCCTTCTATGCTGTTAGAGACAATTTTATGTACTCCGCCTTCTCTAGATGCCACGGAACCTTATATTTTCGTTTTTCCTTTTGTTCTTTATGCTGTCAAAAATCCTGCTCTTTTCAACGATCCATTTTCTTTCTTGATTCATGGCATAAATGAAATCAATGGATCTTGGCCACTAGATATGATTGTTGGATAATGGAGATTCTGTTGCATGGGAACCACGGATGAGAAATATGAACCTTTGGGATTGTTCATTACCATTTTGTGGTAGAAGCTGCTGATATATGAAGAGTTTAGTATTATGATTAAATGCTAACTTTTCACAAAGAGGCTGCACCATTTAGAAAGAGAAGACAATGAAAAGGTAGGTCCACGCTGAAGCAAAATTAAGATATTTTTAATTCACGTATTTCAAACCGTGATGACATTCATGACCATTTAAATGATAAAAGTGAAATGACATATTTGATTCTTGTTTCTTGTCATTGTTTTCACCGGTTCCCCTTTTTGTTTTTCTCGTTTTAATTCAATTTCATCTCTGATTATTTTCCATCTAGGTACTTTTGGGAGTTATGCTTAATGTTATGACGAAGATAACTTTTTGTATTCAACTTTGCATTGATATGTCACTACATCAGTTACTTCCTTGCCTTGCTTTAACTTTTTCTTTTAGCCCTGATGGTCAGTTGCCTTTTGTAACTTTTCTTTACACATTGTCTTTCTATTTAAATTCGAAGGTCTGCCTTTTGACTTGGTTCCAAAGATGATAATCATGATATTATCCAACATAGCTCTTCCCTTGTGTTTATCTTGCTTCTTGCGTTGAATTATGCTATAAGAAAAATAATGCAAAAGTATGTAGATTGTAATGCCAATGAGAAAAATCTAAACTACCTACCTTAAAAAATGTGAGGTGCTTCAGACTTTCTAGTTTTGCATAAATATTGTCAGCTAATTTCATTTCCTGCATGTTCTTTAAAGGTTTAATAAGTCGAGACAACTGGATATTTTTATCAAACAGTGTTTCATTGTACAAAGGATTCATAAATCGTACTCCACATCAATACATCAAATCTCTCTCCCTATCGCTGGCATCTGTCCACTGTTTGATTGATCATTGGGTCAATTATTTGAATGGCGATGGTGATTTAGTCGCGAATAGAAGCCAATTTATTCATCAGTTATTTGGTTTCATCTTCTTCACAATCAGTTTCCCATAAATGGTGACAATAATTTATCGTAGTTCCGAAGATTGCAGGTGGATTACATAGTATTGCACTGTAGATTTTCAATAATGCTGTTATGGGCTTTCAATTTGGACAAGGCGAGAAGCAGGGGTGCATAATGGGGTCATACAATAGATTGTTGTTATCAAGGAGACTGATGGATGGCAAGAACAGGAAAGCAAAGCAAAAAACTGGTACAAGGAGATTGATGGATTACAATTTGAAGCAAAAATGAAGTAGCCAATAATGGGGACGATGGCAGATATAGGCATGAAGCTGTTCAATTGAGGCTGGAGTAGAATACGCTTAACAGGTTCTCGATTGACCATTAATTCTAGAGATTCTTTTTACTTTCTTTATTTTGTTACCTTTGAATCTTATTTTCTCTACCAAATGCATTTACTCACAATCTAGTTATGTCGTCTTGCAAACTAATTATTGCAGACAAAAATGAAAAAGAAAATGAAAAACTTATTGTTAAACTAAGATAGCCACACATGTTTATTGATGGGCAAAAGTTTCTAGTTTCTCGAAAAATTGATGACCACTAAACATGTGCATAAGGACTATTACTGTGAATTTTCATTGGCTCGTTAAACAAGAAGCCAAATTGAGAATGAATGTTGAATGATTGTGATTCAACCTCGTGCTCAACAAATGACTGATATTGGGAATTTATTGTTCGCTTGTTAGACAAGCAGCCAGACTGAGAACGAATGTGAAATGATGGTGAATCCACATCTTGCTCAATAAATACTGAATTCACCTTTGTTCAATTGGTATTAAGATTCAACTCAAGCCTTTCATAAAGCAGAGATTTTGGGTTCGAATCTTGAGGGATGCAACAAAAAGTTGTGAGGGGTAAGATGGATTTAGGATCTTCTAAAGCGAACAATATATTTGATAAAATGGCTTGGACACGGATGCTCGGGTCGTTATAAAAACTCACGTGTTTAGTAAAAACAATGCGCATTTTTTTAACAATCCGAGTATTTATGTCAAAATCATTATATCATATGTACTGTCCGCTTTGGGAGAGTCCATACCCATCATACCTCTCACGAATTTCTGTCGCGTCTCTTAAAATTCGAACTTAAGACCTCTGCTTTATAAGAAATCTAAGATAGGTTCAGACTCTTCCAAATCAAACAATACGTATGATACAATGGTTTTGACACAAATGCTCGGGTCATTACACTAGGTAACTTAAAAGAGTCAATGGTCTTAACAAAGAATGCACTTTAAGATTCGAATGCAAGAGGAAATGAAACTTGCATCACTTTGACATTCACTTGAGGAAGCACTCATTGGATGGCTAGGTAATTAATGGGATGAAAAGTGAAAACAAGTTAAATTGCTGGATTTATATTTGATTTAACATATTGGAGGGCATGTAGACTATAACCTATTTCAATTATCTAATTAATCTAAATTTATCCGAGGCACACAATTAATCAAATTCAAGTTTTAAAGTATGAATGTGGATGTTAGGACTTGTAATTTCTTCTAGTGATCACCTTTATTTCTCTTATCAAAATTCATAACCATTGTAGTGTTCGATCGAATTCTTCTTAATTAATTTACCTCTCTCGAGTTAAAGTTGATTTTATTTAACTAAGTCAATATATCATATCTCCATGTGAGTCGAAATAAGCCTTAATTACATGCATGAAACCTCTAAGAACATGTGTAATGACTATAATAATCATAAAAGGCATCTCAACACTTTAATTCAAATTATCGGATTTTATTATTTGATATAATTCTATAATTTACCTCTCATTTTGTTACAGATTCACATATCATTGAATTAGTGGGTTAAATTCCATAAATAAAATCAGCACATAAAATTTAAACTACTAGAATCTTAAAAATTAAATTGAAGGGTCACACGTAGATTACATTGTTTGCCCTAACTATGAATTTAGCTACTCATACTAATGAAAGAAAAACAATAAAAAGGAATAGAGTTCATAATCGGTTTTGAAATCTTGATGAATGAAAGAATTGGATCTTGCATCAAGAATCTTTTTCAATCCCAAAATCTTCAAATCATAGCTTTTTGCCCTTCAATCTTGATGTTCTGCGTTTTTTTCTCTAAAATTGTGTCCCCCTATAAAAAAGAATAATGAAAACTATATATAGAAATCTAGAATAACCTTAAAAAGAGTTCTAAAATATGTTCCATGTGGAATTTGAGTGAAATTAGGAAAGCAACAAAAACTGAAATTTCTTCCAATTTCGTGCACTTTGGTCCTCCATATTAATTTCTTGTGCATCTCAGGTCTTTTTTATTTGCATGACAGGTTCTTAACTTTAAGTCTTGATTATTTTGGTCATCAATTCTTCAATTTCGTACAACTTCAATCCAATTTCAATATAAACTTGTCCTATCTGGATTTTACCTATAATTCACATAATTTAATCTAAATTAAGAAAATATTCACTCAATCTAGCGATAAATAAGAATAGAAGCCCTAAAATGCAGTTATCAATATCCTAATTGTGATGTAGAGTAATCCCAAGGTTGACTTGTGCCGACCAGTTTTCAAATGACATGCATTCTGATGATGTTATTTGTTTCGAATGTCAACTGGTCATCTTTGCTATTTCTTGATGGAAAAGAAGTGACAGAAATGTTGTGCTTCAAGTAATCAGTTAGCTCACATTTCTCGCTCATGTAACCACTTACCATGAGGAGAGATTATTTCGAATTCATACCTTAATTAGCTCTAATGCTCCTAAAATATTGAAGCTAAAAGATTATTGCTTACTTTTTATCTGCTCTTCGAAGAAAATACAACTTAACCCATTGTTAATTTTTCCTTTTCCAATTGAATAGTGGATGAGAAAGGAAAGAGTTTGACAGGAAGTTGCTCAACGATGAAGTTAGGATGGAGAAAGCACTTAACTTACTCTTTGCAGATTGATGTTTTTTGTTCCCTATAAAAATATATTTAATTTCAGAACGACATTCTTCTTCGTGAACTTGACCTAAAACATATTCTGTTTGAGAGTACAGAACAATTTTAGAGTTCATTGTCACAGATCCCTTCTAGAAGGGGCCAAGATTGATTCAAAAGCCACAAAAATGCACCTACTTCTTAAAGCCTCTTGCTACATGTTGTGGGGTGCTAACTTGAGAATATTACACTTAAAAGGCTCTTCAGAAAACTGCAAATCGTAACACTCTACTGGGGATTCATGTATATTCATTTTCTGGAGATTGCGTGAATTATGTTGTAGTTTTCATTCTTGTTGACACTATTTTGCAGATTGGGCAGTAAGTACCAAACCTTCAAAAGACAAATTAAGCAAAAATTGAGGAGTATTCTTTTAGGAAGTGCAATTAGAGGGTGCAGCATGCAGGAACAAACATGGTACTTGAAACTTATTCCATTTTATTGTTTTTGAAATTATAGATTGTTCGATACTTCATACACTTAAGTCGAACAACTCAACACCATGTCAATTAAGTTAAACTTATCGTGGACCTTAGTGAATTACTTCTGAATTAAATTATAAATATTTAAGGCGAAAATGGAATTAAATACAATTGACTTTAATTTTGAAATACTATGAGGAACATTTTGTCTTTTATCCCTTGTTTGTTTTATTAACTATCTCTCACCAAACATAAAGCAGGTGCCAGGTGGTGCATTTCTACAGTAGGTTATTTTATTTTAATTTTTTGAGTTTGGGGGGGGTGGGGTTGTGCCATTCTCTCGCCACATACTAGCAGAAACATCAAAGAGGATTTTCATAATAGGTGGTCCTAACTAACATGCTGACTAATGTTAACTAGTGTCATGTTTATTTCCATTGTTCGGACAATTCTCTGATAATAACAGTTTGTCTTTTGTTTGGGATCTGACTTTTGAGAGTCACTTAGCCCCTTGGTAGTTTCTATGTGACACTACTCATCAAAAAGGTCTACCACGTCATCATGTTATTCAATTTCTATCTTGGACTGTTTCTGAATCCTCAGAATCAGTGTCTGATGGTCTTCATTCCTATGTGGAATCTTAATTTGACATCTTGGTTTCATCCTTCAATCTGTCTTGCTCTTGCAAGTTCAAGGCAATCTTTCTTGCATTTAGACAGCAGAATGTAAATAAGTCTGTTTGTTGTTTTCTTAGCTATGTCTTACTGCAAATTGTCAAGAAAACTTGGCATGTATTTTGGGAAAACAGAAAAATGGCTCCTGATCAAGCATTGTTCAGCCGGTGATAGATCGAGCAGTTACAATTTAAGTATGGTTCTGACACTTTTAATGTTATTTACAGAGCATGTATTTTAAGGTTTGAATGCAAAGTGGAAATGAGATGCATCACAACGATATTCATGTGAGGGATTATGAAGATTGATTATAAGCATCTCAATGAAGAGCTAGGTAATTGATGTCGTGAAAAAGTGAAAACATAAAGTTGAAGGATTTCTATTTTATTGAACATGTTGGAGGGCTTGGTAGGCTGTGGCCCATTTTATAGCTAAGGGGTGCGTTTGATTTGCTATTTTCAAACTATTTTTAGTTTTGCAAAATATTGAATACTTATTTGGTCTGGTATTTCTGAAAATATATTTTCAAAAATAAGATTAAATTTTTAACATAAAACTTAAAATGCATTTTTGACGTTTTGAGTATTTTCAGTGAAAATTCTAAAAACACTTAAAACATGAAAAACAAGCGTCTAAATAAAGTTTCAAAAATTAAAAATTTTGAAAATTAAAATATAAAATTCTAACAATTAAAATTCAAAATTCAAAAAAAAAAAAAATGATAAATTCTAAAAAAATAGAGAAATAAGAAATTTTAAAAAATAAAACCTAAGCTTCTAAAAACATAAAATTCTAAAAAGTAAGAAAAAATTTTATAAAATTTCTAAAAAATAATAGTTATTAAAAATAAAAATTGTTCAAGCTCTTAATAATTATTTACATAAAAATTTAAAAAAATATTTGAATAAACACGTATAAAAATATTTTCAGCCCACATTATTAATTTTTATTTTTATTTTCTATATTTTGAACTCATTTTTATTTATTTTTGTTTTACTTTTATAGCAAGAAAAAATATTATAAAATTCATCAACTTTAAAATGTATATATTACTTGATATAATTTAAAATTGTTCTATTTTTACTAAATAATCAAATTTTTCTTGAAATAAGATGTCATAAAACAATTTTTCAAAATTTCAAACCAAACATATTTTCTAGTTTTCTATTTTGAGAAATAATTTTTTAGAATAACAAATCAAATGTGTTTTGGGCAATCTTAAAATAGACCCTAAAAACAGATTGCTGAAAATGAACTCAAAACCGAAAACTAGAAATACAAACCAAATGGACCCCAAATAATTGTGATGTAGAGTAATCCCAAGGGTGAATTGTGCCGACCACCAATTTTGAAATCAACAGGCATTTTGATGACACTCTTGCTGTAGCCCATTATATAGCCTAATTGTGATGTTAAGCAAGTCCAAAGGTGAATTGTGCCGACCAGTCTTAAAATGACAAGCATTATGATGATGTTCTTTGTTTTGAACCTCAACTGGTCATCTTTGCTAATTCTTAATGTAAAAGATGTGATAGAGAGTAATTTGTGCTATAAATAATCAGTTAGCAAATGTTTCTCACTCGTGTAACTGTTTACCATTTGTAGAGATTATATCAAATTTATACCATAAACAGCTCTAATGCCCCTAAAACATTTAAACTAAAAGATTAGTGCTTAAGTTTTATCTGCTTCGTATAAAAATACATCTCAACCCATGGTTAGTTTTTCTGTTTTTTACTGTGTCCACTTGAATAGAATGAAAGATGGAGAAGGAAAGAATTTGACAGGAAGTTGCTCAAGGATGAAGTTAAAATTGGGAAAGCACTTATTTGATTATTTGCAGATTGACTGTTTTGTGATTCTTTATTGGATATATTTAATTTTGTAACCACGTTCTTCTTCTAGTTTCATGCGTGAACATTTTCTAAAGATTGCATGTATTATCTTTCTGTTGTCACTGTATACTCTAATAAGATCTTGCAGTCACGATAAAACATTTTATTGATATTCTTTTGCAGATTGGGCAGAAGTGTCAAATTTTAAGTGAAAAATGAGGAGTGTTCTTTTGGGAAGTGCAACGATAGGATGCAGCATGCATGGACAAGCATGGTACTTGAAACTTATTCCAACTTAGCGTTTTTAGAAATTATAGATCATTTAATACAGCATACCAAACATGCACTATATGTTTAGTTAAATTGAAAAACCTAACACTATATCATTAAGTTAAACTTACATGGACCACAGTGAATTACTTTTGAATTAAATGATTATCTAGGACCATCATTTGATATTTTGTCTTTTATCCCTTGTTTGTTTTATTAAAAATCTCTCAACTATCATAAAGGTGTAGACAGAGGCAGCTGGTGCCTGCTGGCTGAAGTGGAGTATTGTCTAGTGGCGACTCATTTTAAATTAGTGGGCTGCCAAATACTCGAGCTTAAAGCAACACCATACAGGGCTGATGAGATGTAAACTCAGTTTTTCTTCACCCTTTGTAGCGCTGACAATAGAATATAAATGAATTATGTTAGTATCTTCTGTTTCATCTCTATGTGAAGGGCATGTTGAATATAAAATACAAATGAAGAAAATTTTCACCTCTTTAACGCCTAAACGCTTAAATAGGTTGTCTATATTCACGATGGTTTTGTATACGTGTTGTAGAACTATAAACTCGAAGCATTTTCTCTATAAAGCTTAAAGTGTTGATATTATTCATATTTTTGGTACTTATTCAAAAGATGTGAGCATTTAATCCATTTTTTTTTTTTTTTATATGTAATGGCCTTCTTCGATGAAAGAGAGATTCCACAAACTTGCAAGTGTGTGTAGGTAAATATCTAATGGGCTAATTTGGTGATCTCGAGAAGGGTTTGAAACTGATGTGAGCCTAATTCTTTTGCTTTGTTGCTGGCTTTTTCTTTTCCATGTCTCAATCCATTGCGTTCTTAATTTGGTGTTATATCACAAGTTATTTGTGCACCTTTGATCTAGATAGGTCACTTGTCATTATGGTTGGTTCGGTTGGCACCAACCTGTGAGCCCCTACCCAGATATTGACATAGATATCATGCTCGTATCATGCCATACATTATGTCAATCAATTTCAAAAATAGTACTAAGATGTGTAATGCCTTTACGCCTAGGGTTCTTTTGTCAAAAATAGTACTAAGATGTGTGATGCCTTTTACGCCTAGGGTTCTTTTGTGGAACTTGCAAAGAAATACTTGCGTGTATTTTTAGCATATGCAATGCTTTTGTGAATTTGTTAAATTTAAAAACATTGGAACGTAAACAAGATATAAAAAATTGGAAAAAATTCTCATCAATGAAACCCTGATAGGGATTTCGTCAAGTTGATATGACAAGAAAAAAAATAGATATTGTCTAGATTAAGAAGTTTTGCTAAGCTAACTTCGCAGTTCTTATGTATATTTTAAGATATGATTTTATTTTTATTTTAAGAAAAAAAAGGATACTTATTAGGCTATATGTATAGAACCCATTACAAGCCAATTGGGGATCAAAGTGTCTATTCATTAGATATCAATATCGCATGATAGGTGAGCCAGAAGTCTTTTAACTTGCATGCCAAATAGAAACCATAGAATGCATCTCCTAGAATTTTGTCTTACCTTTGCTTGTATATTTATGGAGTGAGCATATTTAACAAAGCCTCTAAATCTAGACGGGTCTTTAGACTGTTTTTCTTTCCTTCCCCGTTAGCTTGATAAAGTTTCCTTGTCATATTGCATTAGAGATGATTTTTCTTTTCAAACATTGTATGCTTATCCTTAATTTTTGTAAGCAATAAGGATGCTCTTATTGCGTTTTTACTTTACCCTTTCGACATTTCACTTTCGTTATTCATCTCTTAATATAAATTGGTAGGAGATCACTTCCAACTCTAAGTAAATTTTGTTTTTAAAAATAATGGGAGAAGAATATCATTAGATACATAAATTGTACTTATCTACCAAGTTTGATTTGATCAAGTAGTAAAAGTCCTAATGATTGAAGAGTAATTAAGGATTTTCTTTAGATATGAAAAAGCAATATGAAAGTGGTAGTCATGTTAATATTTTAACTACGAAGCGATTATTTTCATTATTTAAAAAAAAGTAAAAATTGATTGAACTTACAATCAAGTGGGCCAAGATTATAATGTTTTATTACATTAATGTGTTTGTTAAGAGTCCAATTTATTCACTTTTTCAAGGCTGGCATATAAGCTTGTGACTAGTCACTACCGACTCCATTAAAAGAAGTTTTATTGGACCAAATATTCACGAGAATAAGCCAAAAACTCACTGCCCTCCACCACTGGTAATGGCTTTGCTTTACCTTTTTTCTGTTTTCTTTGTGACTCATCTCTTATTTATATTTTTCACCTTAAATTTATCACGTTGTATTAAAGTCTTAATCATTAAATATGCACTAACAATATCTGTTTAAGATATTGAACCAATTTTGTTGTTTATGTTTTCAAGTCTTAAAAGAAACGAAGAAAAATAAAGACGAGATGAAGCGAGGTACGTCAAAATAGATTACACTCCTACAT
The DNA here is from genome assembly GCA_903798345.1 of Fraxinus anomala. Taxonomy (NCBI): domain Eukaryota; kingdom Viridiplantae; phylum Streptophyta; class Magnoliopsida; order Lamiales; family Oleaceae; genus Fraxinus; species Fraxinus anomala. The sequence continues at coordinate 16,300 of CAIGRN010078375.1, forward strand.
TGAAAATAAATCTACTTAAAACAGATTACACTCCTACATTGGTGTCAAAAGAATTTACCAGACGTTCGTCTCTTAAGATACAATGCTTATTTCATAGTTGTTTTGTACTACACCAATCTTGTCAATCAAATCAATGTATTGATAATATTCTTTTTGAACCAAATAAAAAACAAAAACTTAAATTGTTCGGACATAATTTTATTTCAGCAAAATAATTCGGACACAATTTTTGAAGAGAGAAGAGTTACAAATAAATTTAATATTGTAATTGATTTAGTTCTTGTTTGAGCTCTATTTTTCCTATCAAAACGCACTTTGAACAACGATTTGATATCGTTACAAGTACATATTCTTCAAACAATGTGTTAGTGTGTCAAATTCTAGAATAATGGGCCCCTTTAAATAGAGTTCCAAGTGTCGCTTGAGGATGCGTGCATCTTTTAGTCTGGATTGATCAAGCCCTTGGACCACACCACTTTAAATTTTATAGTCCAGATTGCACTCCTTTGATATGGTCCATGATTCTTCAATGTACATCCAGTTACATTTTGTCATGTATACGCCATATGCATCGATTGTACGTGCAATTGTCACTGCCACATGAGGGTCAACTCATCAAGCCACATGCAGCCACATCATCGAACCACAATTCCATTTCTAAAAACTTTAAGACTTATCAACTCCTCGAGACGATACAAAGTGTGGCTCTGAAGCTCTCAATGCACCCTTTGCGACGTGTGTGGATTGTGACTCAAGTTGCTGGGGCAAGCATAATGACTAGCGATCATGTTGTAGACTACTAGTATCAACATATATAAATAAGTTTTAAAACTTGTAATTTATTAAAAACTTTTGGAGTTCACCATTAATTGTGAATTCCAAATAATTCAAATTTAATGCTTTGATTCAATAAATTTCAACATGTTACACAAAATGAACGGTTAGGATAGTTTTGATTTGGTATATGTGCTTCTATGTATTTCACTATTTAAGCGGATTAACCCTGTAAAAAACATGTACATTTTTTTAATAAATTGTGAAATAAAATATAGTTCAGATTATCTTATCCATCTAACCGAAGAGGGTCCAGAATGACCGAAAGTGAAAAGCCTTTACATGCAAACTATACAGTGCTAAAAAAAAAAAAAAAGCATATATAATTATGATAATTTTCAAATGATTAACCGTTAAGATTAAGGCACGTGAAAGGTTAAAACAGTATTAAGATTTGATTGAATTAATTAGGTTTTGAACATATTTAAATGATGTGTGTCTGTCGGGATTATGTGATTAAAAAAAATTAACGAAAGAGTACGAACAAGCCTGTCTCCCAGGTTGCATGCAAGAAGCTATGGTAGACCCCCACAATATTGTCTTTTCCATGTGATTTTCTGATTCTCAAAACCCTAAAAAGTTTTATTAAATTCTCGTATGGGTGCCACGGTTCTGGTTTTTACTAGTGTACTTCAACTAACACTTTGAATGAGTGAAATAATATCTTTAGAGATCAATGCAATGAGACACTTATTTCTTTTCTTGAAAATACTTTTATTGTTAAATCATTTTATTTATTTCAAAATCTGACTCCTATACATACTCCACAAGATGTAGGCTCTTAAAAAAAATTCAAAATTACAATTAAATCATTGTTGTATACGTTAGAAATTTGAGACAATTATTTAGATTTAGATTGAAAGAATCAAAACTTATAAAGACAATTTTAATTTTTTGGTATAAGAAATTATCTTCCTCTTCCACATATTATGTAATTCATTATTTTCATATTGTTTGTTATTTTTTGGTCTTTATTATTTGGTCGAATTCTCAACAAATGGTATCAGAGTGATTCTGATATCTTGATTGGTTCATAATATAGTTATATCATGTATATTTGACTTTTTGTGCAACTAGTCACACTTGTTTAGCTGGATATATTATCCTTTATTTTACTTCAGTAAACTTATATCTTTTGTTTTTACGATTCTGGTGCAAAAAATTATTGACATGCTTCATACTGCGTTCTTTTCATTGTACCAAACAACATAAACAAAGATACATAACTTCATTTACTATAGATATGGATCTACCACAAAATTTAATCGTGTATATGTTTGACTAAGTTTAAAGAAAATACGTAAATTTATTTTTAATGAGTAAATTTTAAAACAAATATTTATTATTTCTTTACAAGGCACGTAATTCTTACTTTGTTACAAATAATTTTATTTTTTCAAAAAGATATTTTCAAATAAATATGTGAAAACAAAAATGGTCAAAATGAAGATATAGCTGCCACATGTGCTACATGGAGACATATAATATCATGAATAACTCTTATACAAGACATCCATCCATCCATAGAAATTTTTACATGACATGGCATCAAGTAATGCCTATCCATGTACATGGATTAAGTGACGTACATAAATGATATATATTTGATTTAACACAACGTACGTACGTAGTATACATAATCAACTTTATCATGCCCCTTCCTATATTACCTCGTTTTTCAGACATACCACAATAACACTATGTATGTACCATATTAAACACTTTTTTGTAAGTCACCATCACACGGCTCTGCTACAATCAGCTTTTCCAAATCCAACTCGACGATTGGAGATGTCAAATTCCACCCATAGATTTTGTTGATGAAAATTACCTATGATGTTACTTGTAACTCCAAGAGATTCGGATCGTCCGATGCCTACACAATGGACCCCACCTTCTACTTGATCTAAAATTCTCTCCTTGCTGATTAATATTTCCACACCCTTTTCAAATTGAAAAGTCATGTCGCCTATTAGCCGTTCGATCTCGATCGGATTGCCATCAAAGCACATGTCCAATGAACCTCCGTAAACGTATCCTTTCTTTAATTTTAAACCTGCTAGTCTCACTACTTCTTCTCGTACTTTAGAGTACGCCGTATCCACTAAAAATGTGTATTGGGTGCCGGAATCGATCATCGTCTGGCCAGAACCGCCTGCGTCAGGCCGGAAAACGCCCTCTGGAATGTTCAATTTTTTGCCACCAATTTGTATTCCCAGCAGTCCGACGGTAAAGGCTAGGGGATCAAGATTGGGCATGCGTCGACTTTCAGGAAAAATCAAAAGACTGATATATTGAAATGTATGTGAATTGGGATTTTGGCCAAGATAAAATGTTCCTGTGGGCATTGTTTGGACACGGACCTGTCTCTGTGGCACACAATAAGAAAATTTTGGTATGTTAGCTTGGGAGACAAATGACAACCGACCAAGATTCATCCCCAAAATACCCTCGGCCTCGGCGGATTCCGTGGCACATCCAAGAATCAGAGGAGGGGTACTTTGGGAACTAGAAAATGTAATTTTTTCTCTGACGAGATTGCCCTCAGCCAGTGTCCCGTCCGCATAGAAGTAAGAATAGTGGCACAAGCGGTTCTGGTCACACGAAGTCGGGAGGGTAAAATCGGGAATTCGTGGCTTGCAAAGCGGGTGAGTACAAGGTAGAGCAGAGAAAGAAGAAGAAAGAGAAGGATCAAACGACGTCGTGGGAGGTGGCCTTTTAGGTGACTTCCTGTGGCATTGAATCCATAAAAGCTGACTGCCTGTGTCCAACACCATTTGTTGAGTCTGAGGTGGGGTCCCAATTGGGAGAGAAACAATCAGAGCCATTGAATACTTGAATAATGATTTGTAGTTGTATGATGATGGCCCTGGAACTGCATTCTGCATCAGTGCTTTACGAGCTGGTAGTGATGAAAAAAGAGAAGCCCTTAAAACTGCTTTGTAAGAAGAATTTTTCGATAGAGGGGCTGAGGTTAAAGGGAAAGAGAAAGAAACAGTGTTTTCTGGGACTGTAATTTGCATAAAGTTACACAAAATGAGCAAAACGAAAAAGAGAAACTTGCATAAGTACTCCATAGCCATAGCCAAAGATTTTTACACAGAGATTTTGGATGGGAAGAGTGGTGAGGGTTTGGTTGGTATTTATTTATATGGGATTTGAGAACAGCACAAGGCCAAAAAAGGGATGAAGGCAGGCAGGCAGAACGCGGTTTCTAACTTTGTTATACATAAGTGGTTGGGTGTATCTAATGATTCTAATCTAATGACATTCCCGTGACATTGAACACCTATTTGACCCACGTTCTTTCAAAATATATTATTTCAAAACTCATTTTTAATCGCACATTTTTCAATAAAATAATATTTTTCATCAAATCAATAATTTTCCTTACTTTTTAACCACATATTTCTCATCATATCATTATTTAAAATACATTATTTTCTTAATAATATTTATCAAACACACTCTAAGTTAGACAAATTTTTTTTACATTGTGTGAGGTGACACTTTTTTGTCTTTAATTTCAACAATATTTAAAATAATTTATAGCACAAATTTTTATACTTCATACAATGTCAATCTTAATGTATACCAAAAATGCAAAAATAGCATCTTCTATCTAATGATACAAGTTAGCTACACACGGTAATGTAGCCAAAACCTCACTCTTTCCTATTTTTCAATTTTCTACTTTTAGTCAGAATTGGAGATTTCGAGTTGATTTGATTATAACGAGAAGGAAATGAATGAGTATAAGATAGTACGGGATGTTAATTGGGGCGAGTCGAGTCGTTCTGTTGGACTCGCTCAACAAAAGTGCGACTCTACTCACCCCAAAAGCTCGCCTCTTGATGGGGCAAGTTGAATTCGTTCACAACTCGTCATTTTTATTTTTGTGCTGAAATTACATATTTCTTTCAATTTGATAAGTAGGCTCGCGAGTCGCACACGAGTCAACTAGCTCACAAGCTAGCTAGCTCGCAAGGCTTGCAAGCCAATTCTCAGAAGGGGGTCTTTTTAATCATATAATTTGTTTGTCATTTTTTTATCGACCATAATATATTAATAGTGTGGTTATTTTTAATTCATAAACAGCTAGATTTTTATTAGGTGATGTAGTCTTAAGATTTGTTTGAGCTCCATTTTTTTCAAAAAATAGATCTTATAGTACTGATTTTTTGAAAAAATTTTGATTAAAAAGTAGAAAAGAGTTTTGAATTCAGATGTAAAATTATTTTATTGAGACTTAAGAAAATGTGATTGAAATTGAATTTGGAGGAAAGTGAGTTTTTTTATTTTTTTATTTTTAATTTTTAAATGAGGCTATAGTTTACAAATTCAAGGAAAAGTGTCCCATATGCCACTCATTTTCTAGAACTTTGTGATTTCTCTTCCATTCTTTTAAAGACTTTTGAGCACTTTCTTTTGAACGAACAAATCTATATTTGTCAAGCTCTAACGATCTTACAACCATTTTTTTCCTTTATATATATATGGGGTTGTTGTAATTGATCCAATATATTAAGCCATTTTGTAAATCATTTAAGCCAGAAAATTAATGGGTTGTTGGCTTTTTGATGCTTTTTACTTTTTCTTGCTTATTAAGAAATTAAAAGTAGATTAATTGTAGTAAAGCATCAAAGTTGAAATTAACATATTCTTAAGAATACACAGGTGTCCAAGATACAATAAATTGTCCTACGTTCTGTTCATATTGCCTTTAGATTTTAGGTGGTAACCGAAATGTGTGGGACCAACAGAGGTAGGGGTGGGGTCCATATGTTTTAATCGTACCATGATTTTGATTATAGAATAAGTTGATGCATGCAATTGGGCACTAAATTCCACAAAATCTATGTCCTAAGTTAAAAAAAATATTTCACATGATCCATTAACAAGAATTTGGCCATTTTGCATACTCCCATCACTTAGCTGCCCATTTAAATTTCATTGTTTTTATATGCATTATTAAGTTCCCAATGTTTTATTAATGCATTGATTGGTCCTTTTCTTCATAGCAAGCATATATCAAAATTCTCTTTGTCGTAAAAAATTGTAAATACATGTATGTAATGATGAGACACATCACTAAACAACAAGATTTAAAGAATTAAGAACGAAAAGATTGTCTTTTTTATGCCTAATTAAATTTTATATGTCATCCTCTAAATCAAGACTAGAGAGTCTTCTCATATATTTAATTTTACCAAAAGTCAAAATTGATTATAAGGGCACGAATGATTTCAAGCTAGATTCATCCGAAAAGAGGAAATTTTGAAGTATTTTTTCGAAAGAGCATATTTATAGAAAAATGATTTCACGGGTCATTGTATAAGTGTTGTAATAATATAATATGCAATGTCATTACAATCTCCTATTTTTCTTATTCATTTTTAAAAATATAATTTTACATACATTCAATTTGGTTTTGGCTTTCCAGCTAGTTACTCAAAAGGGTCATTCAGCTTGATAAGGAAGCTTGTTCTTTTCACGTATTTTGCCATGATTTAGAACAATTATATATGTGATTTCTCCCATCAAAAAAAAAATGTGATTTCTAGATTTTTTCCAAGTTAATCATTTATGATGACACTTGAGATTACATTCAACATATTGTAAAGTGACATCTATTCTTCTGTTATGATATGCACTTTTAATTATTGAGATTAGGTCAACTATCTTAATTTAGATGCGCATGAATTATTATGAGGGTGATTAGCCCACAACATAAGTACATTTCGTTGTTATTGTGGAAAACGTTATTACATTTAATTTTTTAATATTTTCACCCTTATTTTCACATTTCATTGCGTAAAAAGTTATTTTCATCCATTTTATCAATTAAAAACAGTGAAATGACGAATATATCCTTCTATTTAAATAAAAAAAAAAAAGAAAAAAAAGTATTAATTGCAACTATAATCCCAATTTTAAAAAAATGCAAACGAATCCATATAAATTATTAAAAGGGTAATTAGCACAAGATGTCCATACCTTTCATTGTTATTATGAAAAACGTCAATATCTTTCATTATTTAGTATTTTCATCCTTAATTACATTTTTAACTGTGCAAATCATTATTTCTATCAATTTTCATCCAAATTTTCAAAAAGAGCTGTAAAATGATAAATGTATCATCCTATTTATATAAAAAACAAAGAAAATTATTTTTAAAAATTCTAAATTTCTTAATAATTTATTTGGAACTCGTTTGCACTTTTATTTTTTTTATTTCTAATTTTTAAATAATTTATTTGCGACTCGTTTGTACTTTTTTAAAAAAAAATTAATTTTTTAATAATTTATTTGGTACTTGTTTGCACTTTTTATTAAAAAAAATCATTTCTAATTTTTTAATAATTTATTCGGGACTCATTGGCACTTTTTAATTTTTTTCATAATTTATTTAGTACTCATTTATACTTTTTTTTATAAAAAAAATTAATTTCTAATTTTTTAATAATTTATTTTGGACTTGTTTGCACTTTCTTAAAAAATTGAACTATATTTGTAATTAATTCTTTATTTTTTATTTATTTAAATAGTATGGTATATTCATTGTTTCGCAGCTTTTTATGAAGAAATTGGATGAAAATGGATAAAATGATGATTTGTGCAATTAAAATGTCTAATTAAGGATGAAAAAAAAATGAAAAGTATGGACTTTTTCACAACAACGGTGAAAAGTATGGATATTATGTGCTAATTACCATTTCAATAATTTATTTGGGATTTGTTTGCACTTTTAAAAAAAAAAATTAGGACTATGGTTGAAATTAATTATTTTTTTTCCTTTTTACTTTATTTGAACAGAATGATATATTCGTCATTTCACAATTTTTAATTGATAAAATGGATGAAAATGACATTTTACGCAATGAAAAATGAAAATAAAGGTGAAAATGCTAAAAATGAAAAGTAAGGAGACGTTATATGCTATTATCCTTAATATAATTATTTAAGAAAGAAAAACGATTGGGTACCAATATTATTGTTAAGAGTAAATTTAACCATATAATTCCAAGATGAACATAATTAGACATTTTCGATGCTCAACTAGGAGCCTTTCTTCAGGGATTGAAAATTCGCTTCTCATATTTTATCAACTTGTACAGTCTGTCCATTTCAGCTATCTTGATTGGGAATATGAAAACATTAAGTGGTGTTTCAACACGAAATATGTACGAGAAGTATGATTACACATTATAAATTTTAAATATTTAACACTTAATTCAACATAAATAACTAAAATTTCTTGTGTCCAAGAGTTGGGACCACTTACCAGTTTTGTGTCAAAACCTCATAACTAAGATATTCAGTCATTCAGTGGGACATTGGCTAACATAATCACAATGAAGCAATGCCAGAAGGGACTTATCATTCTCCTTTTTTTTTTTTCCCTACACGTGCCAACAAATCAAATGCGCGAGCATATCGCTCAAAATCAAGAAATAGAATTATTCCCCACAGTGTCAACAAGCTTTAGTACAATTTAAATATGTAATATACAATCTTGCTACAGTGATAGAGTCATTGACAAACTCAATGATACATATCAATAAATGATTAAACAGTTTAAAAAAAAAAAAATACAACACTCAATCGCACCCTATCACCTCACCTAACGTCATTGACCCTGGCCAAGGAGCATTATTTGTAACGTATAAATCAAAAGAAAACACGTATTACAAGTTAATTTATATCCCACAAACTTTAAACATGAAATTGGAGCGTGGGTACAGGGGAATGGGACAGATTAAAGTCTTTAATCTTGAGAGTTCCTAGTGACTTCAACTCTGGCTCAAATGATGGGTAATAACATATTCCATATTTTTTGGATGCAAGTGACATGTTCATGCTAAGTTTAGGTAAGTTGTTGTTAGGACCTGCCAAACTCCACATTTGTATGATATTGTTCGCTTTGGGCTTAGACCCTCACGAATTTACTTTTGGATACTACCTTCATACAAATGGAGTATTGTCCTACACTTATAAACCCATCATATTTCTCATGTATAGCCGATATTGAACTTCTTTTACTCCCAACAATCCTCCCCTCAAA
>CAIGRN010078377.1:0-49283 GCA_903798345.1 Fraxinus anomala
ATTTCCATTTCCTTATAATAATCCTAAGACTTTGCAATTTTTTGTACAACTTTCGGTAGTAATGGCTTGGAACAAATCGTCTCCTCATCACGACTTTCATCTCCTCCCAAGTCTCTACTGGGCGCTCTCTATTTCCCCTCCTTTTAAACAATACTTGATCCCTCCAAACATTCACATAGTCTGAAAATTCAATGGCTACAAGTTTAACCTTTTAAGCTCGGAATAATTATGACAATCAAAAAGTAATTCTATCTTCTTCTCCCACTCAAGGTAAGCTTCAGGGTCATTTTTTCCTTGAAACAATGGAATCTACAATCCTAATATTACCCAAGTTATTATCTTCCCGATTCCTAGCTTCTCTACTCCTATTGCTAACAATCGAACCTAATCATATTCTCCACAAAAACCATCCCCATAATACTCTTCATCTTCAGCTCTCACTTCCCTAGGTTGAACTTTCCCTCTCCTACGCACATTATTTCCATGGCTGGACATTCCTTGCTTTTGCTCGATTTCGGGCTTGACTGGGACTTGTTTCTCCGCTTTCTCCACAAAATTCGGCCTCCAAGATGAACGTGAGTTAGAGTCTTACCATGTCTTGTTGCCCCTCCTCTTGAGTTGGTTTTCAATTTGATAGCCATGTGTACCATATCTTCCAACTCCACATAATGTTGCAGTTCCACCGAATTAGCAATTTCACGATTCAAACCAACCAAGAACCTAGCCATGGTAGCTTCTCGATCCTCCTCTACATTCGCTCGGATCATAGTGATTTCCATTTCCTTATAATAATCCTCCACGCTTCGATTACCTTATCTANCCCTCTTATGTGCTCACTACTCTTGCCTTTTTCCACCCGTAGTAAACCTTTATAGGTTCTCATCAAACTAATAAAACAAGTATCACAGTTTCCATCAACAATTCACCGAGAACTCACAAAGGGAATTCCGGATTTTAAAGGTTAGAAGACAAGGCCGTGTCAAGGATTTTGGGAATTAGAATTCGACACACGAAATTGTGGAATCGATAAAGAAAAAAAATTGAAACAAGAATTAGATACCTTTTTTGTGCAAACTAAGATTTGATACCAGATGATATGATCACGCCCAGAAATTGAGAAATATATATGGATCAAGAAAGACTCCAAGATCATCTAGGAACAAATTTAGATGAAACCACGACCAGTTGCTTATATTCAAGCAAGAACGTTGGTATGATGGAAACGCGACAATCAATTATGGAGGGGATTGATTGATAAGTTGTTAGGTGAACGCCACGGAAAACTCCGATAAGTTTAGAAGTTCTAAAAGAACCAAAGAGAATTTTCTCTCACAAAATTTTGAATGAAATCTGAATGCCTATTCATCAAGGTAATAGCTATTTAAACATAAAGAGGTCCACGAATTTGACAGTTAGAAATCCCAATTATGCTACCAAGAATTCGCAAATACCTATTCTAATCAATGCTGGAGATTGATTCCTAATGGGTCTCCTTGAATCACGCCCATTCCACCCATCAAATAAGGAAATATCTAAATTGGCATGCAAGCCTACTCAGCAAAAATAATCAATAATAAATAAGAAAGATAATTTAGCTATATTAAGAAGATTGTTTTTTTTTTTAAATGGCAGCCAACTAAAATCATTTAAGTCACCAATTTCGGAAACTAAACTTTAATTCACACAATCTTGAGAACTTTATTGCCTGATTATTCCAAAACTTGAATCATGGAAATCCATCCTTGTGGAGAACGTGAAGCATCTTCCTTGGGCCTCCAAGAATTCACCTCAGTCCAAATGTTTTGAATCAACCCATTGAGAGTTTCCTTTAACCTTTTAGCTCGAGATCTTGTAACCAGGCCAATTGGAACTTGAATAGGATCTGCATTCCATTGGTTAGCCGTGCCCTCATCGGGTTCATTGAAGAATTTCATCGAACATTTTGTGTTCATGAAAATTCCTTTTTGAATCTAATGTTTCTTGAAGTATTTTAATCACAAAATTTTCGTACAATCACTATACATGAACTAAACCATCTACTCCTAATCTCAACTTCAACAATGAATCAAAAAATGGTGCAAAAAAAAAAAATCTAATTATCCAATTCCCAAATTGGAATTTCAAATTCGGATAATATGAAAAATAGGTATTGGGTTGTCTGATTTTTGAAAAAGATAAATAAAAAGAAATTGGGTACTAATAGATATAATTTAACTCCCTATCTTCTTCTATTTCTAACACAACGAAATCCACCAGAAATATTAAATTTCCTGCTTTTGTGAGCACATCCTCAACTTTTCCTCGTGGACTTGATATTGATCTGTTAGCAAGTTGTAATTTTATTGATGTCTCTTTGACTTTACTTAATCCCAATTTCCTGTAAGTAGAATATGATATTAGATTTACACTAGCACCTGTATCACACAAATCATTAAATTTTATTTCTGATTATTTCATATAATTTCATGGATTTTAGGGACCTTGCAGGTTTATCAACGGGATTCAATGCTTGATAGCCACCTGGTCCACTTGTAATGCCCAGAGAGGAATTTGAAGCTCGTAAAGCATATTTAAAGAGGAAGCGTGAAATGAAGAGACATGTTGATAGGTAGAAGAAAAGCTCTCTTTTTATTTGTTTATTTTTGCTTGCTTTTTAATCTCATATTCCTATTAACATAATCTTTTTTGATGTTTTCTTAAATTACTGCACTTCTTGTACGGCATCTTTTAGGCTAGTATATTTTTATTTGTGTCGAATAACTTTTTTCTTTCAAATATACATAATTCAAAGTTGATAAATATGAATTTTCGTGATTAGATTCCAAACCTTTTTATGGCTTTTCTTGGAAGCTAGATGTATTAACTTGGCAGTCCAAATTTCTAACCATGGCAGCAGATGATCTTGGTTTATTTGTTATTGTCTCCAAACTATACAGAACAAGGGTTGGCATGCCTTGTTTCTTAGTTGATGATTTTCTAATTCTTTTGAAAATGTGAGGCCTTGATGTTGTTTTCTCAGTGTCTTGCAACTGATAGGAAATAGTGTGACTTTTCACTTTTGAGCCACCTTTTTTGTTGCACAGGGAGTCATCTAGAGATCGGGAATATAGTAGAGAAGCAAGTAGTGTGGGCAATGTTTCTCCGATGAAGTCCAAATCTGTATGTACTCACTTTTGTTATCAAGATCTTTTACTTTTGTGCATTCTTGCAGAACTTTACAGCCACTGAAATAAATATGCTAAATGATATTTTGTCAAGAAAACAACTTTTTACAAATAGATTATTTACCATTTTCTCTTACCATAAATTAGGGGAGGGCAAATTGTTTGTATGGTAGGTAAAAGCATTTTCCTTACATTTTAACTCAATGCTTAATTTGATTGCCAAAAATTGAGACGAGAAATGGATCCTCAAATTATGAGCATTAACCAATCGTTGAGATTGCAAGTTTGGTTCCATCTTACAAAGAGTGAAATGGAAGCTTAAGTGGACATGTAGCGGAGAATCCACTTTAAAAAGATTAAAATTAGTTTATTATCTGTACAATCTTTATAGACCCCCCACCCCCGAAAAAAAAAACACTGAATTGTCGAGTTTCTTACTCTCCCAAAATCCATCTCCACTTTCTGCTCTATACTTTTACGTCTCTGCATTTTTTGGTAGATGATAATTGATAATTGACGTCATATTGGATTGGTTTGTACTGAACTGCACATTGTTATGATTCATAGGTTATGCTACCAATATTTTCGATTTATTAATACAATTCGGATTACTTTCATTTATTTAAATTCCGTTCCACTTAGTTAAAACTTTGCCATAGTAAACAAATAAATAATAAGGAAAAGGTAACTGGCCAATATAAATAGCCTGACAGCTTTGAATCCTTGATTGTGCACATGAAAAATACACACAAATTTATTCAAAAAAAAATTATAAAAAAATAGACGTACCTCCATTGGCGATCAGTGCTTTCTCTGTAATTTAATGTTTAGAAGAGTGGTTACTCGAGTGTAAATGTCGATCAATTAGTGCATTACCTCAAGAAAATGCCACATCTTAATTATAATGATTACAATAACAACGAAAAAAACTGGGTTTTCACTTTTAATCTTTGTTCGTTGGTGGTTTGTTTTTTTTCGAAAGCCACTCTTGGTATTAAAAGCCACAATAATCCATTTTTTTGCTTGTGCACACTAAGTTCATGTGTGATGTGGGCTCATTTCCTATTTTCGGTGGCGATGCAGAAGTCTGTACTCCCTCCATCAAGTTCTAACCATCACAGTAACCATGGCTCATCAGAAAGACATTCCCCCGTTTGTCTCTACCATGATCTTAAGGTTTCGCGTCCTTCGTCCAAGAGGAAATCATCGGACCAACACTATGAGGACATTGAAGATAAGCAGCATCATGGTGACAATCATTATGATTACTGCCACAGTGATTGTCGCCATCGTTCGGAGTCATCCACTGCTAAGGTATCTGATGATTAGTACCATCACCATGTGTCATCCACTACCAAACCATCTTCAGAACCACCCATGGTACGTCCCAATTCCACCTTAGCTGACAAGAAGGAAAAACCCAATGTCTTCTCTCATATTTGTTTCCCTGGGCATGGCTCAACAGCCCCTAAGAAACTAAACAGTCTTCCTCTACTGATACGTCAGTCAATGTCTCTTTGAACCACCACTCTACATCAGCATCTAATGGACACCGCCATGAAGAGCACAAGGGGCCAGTATCGGGTTCTAGGAAGACTGCAACAACAACAACAGTTTCTGCTAGTGCTGTAGATTATGATAGCTGTGATGGTGATAGGCATTTCAAGAGAAGGCCATCAAAGTACACCTCTTCGTCGCCTCCATCTGCAATGGAGTGGGATGAGGAGCCTCAGCATTCCAGAAGTTCAAGAGAGAAGGAGCTATTAGCGTTTAGCTCCATAATATGCTTTTTATCATGTAATAATCAGACATGTTTTCTTGTATTTTGCCGGAATGAAATTACCTTGGTTCTTTTTCAATTTTGGATATCGGTTGTTTTATTTTTCTCACCAATTTGTCTGTCAATTTCACATTTGATGGAGACTTGATAGCTTTTACTACAACACAAGTCCCAATAGTTAAAGAACAATCTAACTACTAAAGTCAATTTACCAAGTGGAACAGTTAACTTAGGACTCTGAACTTCTAGTAAAATGTTGGGTCCAACGTTAGTAACTATAGAGGTGAATATTCGTAAAGGAAAATGGCTTTTATTTACGGCTTATCATAAACATTCTTGAAAGTTGCAATGTAGTGAAAAATAAGCTAATAAAGAGTACGAGTGGATGAGCAATAAAAGTTTCCTTAAATACTAGGCGAATCACGAAAATATGAACACATGGGCCAAGCTTGTGAGTGAAAATGAAAAGAGAATTTCAATGTTTTGATTTTTATGAAGTGTTGGAATAGGTTGAAAGTAGTGGAAGTTAGTTGCTAAAACCTAGAAAGACCACTATTACATAAATCCCTAATCCACTTTTAGGATAGTTTGGAGATGGTTGAATAAGTGTAGGAAGACATTGATATGATTAAGGATTCCATGCGTGAAATTCTTGTGTGGATTGTGTAAGGTCAATAAGATGTCAATTAGATGGAAATCTTAAGTTATGGGTCAGTTGTTGAGAATGAATGTTTAATGAGGGACATTGCACTAATCATGATAAAATTAATAAAATAAAATAAAAAATTCTTATTGGGAGTTATCGCCAAAAGCATATTACAAGGGTCATTTAGAAAGCTTAATAAAGATGTCTGCACATAAGAAGAGTTGATAAAAAGGAAAAAAAAAAACATATTAGCCGAATTGAGTTTTAGAGGTTGAAGCAATCAAAATATAGGAGAATCCTTAGTTATTGAAGTGTTTAATCATTACTATATCTATCCATGTTAGAGAGAGTGAGGACTAGGATCATCTAAAATTCAGCCTAGGATCATAACTTGGAAAAATGATTGAAAATAATATTTTTGGGGATGTGTATCTCATGAGTGAAGAAATAAGACATTTGACCAATGAGGGTCGAGAATTAAGCCAAATATACTCCTGTGATGTTTTACACACACACACACACATGTCGAGTTTTACACTAAATAGGTAGAGATTGATTCTTCTATGTGATTTTAAAACTATCTTTGTATTGATGTAGAAATTTCAATCATGAGACCAATGGCATGCTATCTAACAAATTGTGTTTCGAGTTATGTTATACATTGTTTGAGAACAAACAAATATTCAAATTTGAGGGTTTGATAAGTGTATTTTGTACACTTATTTAGGCCTTTATATAAGAATATATATTGGTTATTTTGATGAATTATGGCTTAATTCTATTTGTATCATGCTTGTTAGGTACAAATGGGCACAATTAGCGAAATTGGAGAAACATATTGAAAAATGGCTCAATTGAAATAGATTCAAAGTTCGGGGACTAAAGTGTAAATACTCAAGAGTTTTGTCAGACCTCAAGATGAATAATCGTGATGTCCTATGAGTCAATTGGATGACCCATTTTTTGTATAGTAAATGTTCGAATTTTAAAAGAATATCTAAAGAAGATCCTATTAGTTAACTTTCTAACGTACTTTGAATCGCTTTTATCGGATATTGAAAGAGAAAATTATCACAAAAATACTAATGGCTACTAGGGACATAACTAGACGTTCGCTTGACCCCTTACCCATGCCGTGTGAACCCATTTTTGCTCTTCAAGGCGTGCACCTCACCTATAATTAGACGCGCGCCTAGAAGTAATTCGTGGAAAATATTTTATTTCATTTTCTTGACTCTACAAGTTTCAGTATGATATTTTATGCATTTATTATACCTAAAAGAGGTCAAGAATGTGAAGAACGATTATTTTATCATTGCAGAGAGTCTACCGAGTGGCAAAGAAGAATTCTACAATAAGATTAGAAGATTCAAGGCTCAGATTGAAGATTTTCATGCAAAAAATCAAGTTTTTTGAGTTCTTCATCTGTATCTTTACTTCGGGTGATGTCTTTCCATATCATTTTGTTCAATTTGAATATCATAATGCTAGACTAAACTTCTTTCGTATTGGAAACCTATTGATTGCCGTTTTTAATTCAAACGTTATGTATTTTAGTGAAATCTTGTGTTCTTGATCACTTATGCATGCTTATTTCATTGTTTGAATATTTGATACCATTTAGACAATTAATTGTTTATTGTAGTGTTCGGAGACTCACGATAGGTTTGAACATTATATATTTGACAATCATGTGATTGAATGCTTTCTTTGAATTTGAATTCAAACTAGGAATAGGATCGGGTCGTGCTTAGGATATGTTTAATATATCTTGAAAAAGAATATTAGATATTAATGAATGATCGACAATCATGAACACTTGAAGATCACTAAATTATATAACTTGAGAATAGGAAATATAGTCAATAGGTGAATTCTAAAATCCAATACATTCATCTCATTATTTGATAAAAATCAATTCTTTACTTACTGTAAGGTTAGATAGATACAAACAAATCAACTCTTCTGTGTTACGAACATTGAATTTGATACAAACTAGTAATCTATAGTTAACAGTATTCCTCGGTGGGACGATAACTCAACTCATCAAATTATTACTTGTCAACGATTCTGAACGCTTGCTGATTCTGTCTGAACAAGTTTTTGGCATCGTTATCGGGGTCAAATTTTATTTCTTTATTTATTTACCATGATTAGTGCAACGCCCCTAATTAAACTCTCATTCTCAACAATCGACTCCTAACTTAAGATTTTCACCTAATTTTCATATTTGGAATTGTGTTGATTATGAACTATGGATATGTTACATTCTTAGATTAATTGATTCTTATCCGTATAAAACTTGATAATATTTGGGCACAAGAATTGATTTTAGTATTATAAAGTAATGAGTTGATTAATATGTTTGAAAGGTTGAAATAGTAGAATTTAGATGTTAAATCCCAAAAATACTACACGTATACATCCTTATACCAAATTTAGAGTAATTTGGGAGTGATTGAATGGTTGTATGATGATATTGTATGAATGGGGATTCCAGGTTTATAAATTAATGTGTAGATTGTCTAAGGCTTACAAGATGAAAATTATTTGAAAATCTTAAGTTAGGGGTCGATTTTTGAGAATGAGTGTTTAATGAGGGAATTGCACTAATCGTGGCAGCAACAAAAAAGAAAAAAAAAGTTGTCTCATTTTGAAACTTCTCTTCGTAGCTTTTATAACTCGAGTAATTGAACATAGTTTATGAGAAGATTGTATTCTCGACAAGCAAAAAAATAGTTAGTTTCTCTAAACTCAAAAGGACCAAACATTACAAAATTGGAGTTGATTCAAAGAATATATTGACCTTCAACTTTTACTTCTGCTGGAGGTTGTAATAATTATATATTTATTGATTACTCAAGCAGGAAGGTGTTTATTTTCTAAAGAATAAATTTGATGCCTTCAAGAGACGGAAATGATGGTTGAAATTGAGGCACATTGAAGATGGCGTATTTACAATCAGATAATGGGGGAGAATATGAAGATGATCATTTTAAGAAGTATTGTGCTCACAAGAGTAACGATCAATAAGACCCTTCTAATAACACCTCAATAAAATTGTGTGGCTAAGAGAATGAATAAAACTTTAAATAACCATAATAGAAGTATGATGTTACATGCTGGTTACCAATGATTTTCTGGGTTGAAGCTATTAGTAGTGCAACTTATGTAATTAATAGAGGTTCATCAATACCATTGGACTTTAGAATACTGGAAGAGCTTTAGAGTGATAAAGAGGTAAATATTTTACACTTGAAAAAGTTTTGTTGTGTTTCATACATTCACGTTGATTCTACTACAAAAAGCGAGCTTGATGCTAAATAGAAAATGTGTTTCTTTATTGGGTATGCTAATAATGAGTTGGTTGTCGTTTCTATGATTATCAAACTTTGAAAGGGTATTCCATTAAAGTGTCGTGTGTAAGGTCATGTTGGGAACACACCCTAAAAGCTCATGTCTTGAAGTTAAGAAATTCCAGTTGATCCTATTGAATCTAGTGATTGAGTTAGAGAATGTTGATAGTGATGGTGAAGATCGAGAAAATATAGCCCCATAGTTACATCAGAATATCCCTACAACTCAACTAATAAGATCTAAAGAACTATTAGACCTCCATAGAGGTATCTCTAGAGTTGCATTATATTCTATTGCCTAATAGAGGTAAACAAGAAAGTTATAGTGAAGTTGTGAAGGTTGATAGATCAATCAAGTCGGAATTGAAATGTTGATAAATCAATCAAGTGGGAGTTTGACATGATGAGAGAAGAGATAAACTCATTATTGTCCAATCAGACATAGCAATTGATAGAGTTACCAAAAGTAAATGCTTTGCAAAATAAATTATTTTATCAATTAAAAAATGAGCATAATGGCAGCAAACAATATAAAGTAAAACTGGGCTGTAAAGAGATTTCAACAGAAAGAACGCATAGACTACATTGAGATTTTCTCTCATGTAATGAAGTTAACTACAATTATAAAGCAGTATTGGACTAGTAGTAAAGGAAGACTCACAATTAGAGAATATTGATGTAAAGATAATCTTTCTTCGTGATGGTTTGGAAGAAGAAATTTATACGATGTAGCCACAAAGTCTCAAAGTACAGGCAAAGGATAAAATGGTTTGAGAACTTCAAACACGTTTGCATGGTCTTTAAATAAGCATCGAGATAGTGGTATAAGAATTTTGGTAGATTTATGGGTAGTATGGTTTCATAAGATGCCAAAGAGATCGTAGTTATGTAAAGATCATTGGTAACTCCTATATTATCTTGCAATATGTTGATGACATGCTGATTGTAGGTGTTGCAAATAAAAAATAGACAAGTTGTAAAATGAGTTATCCAACGAGTTTGAAATAAAGGATTTACGTATTGCAAATCATTAGGATTAGAACGATTAAGGACAATGACGTCTTGAAAGTGCCACGGAATGAGTATGTGAAAAAGGTGCTAAACAAGTTCAAGATGGATGTGAAAAACCAGCGAATACTCACTTGACTAGTCACTTCAAGCTATTCAATAAGAAATCACCCTCTACATAGCAAGAGTGGTCATACACGAACAATGTACTTTATGTCGCTGTTATTGGCGATGCTATGTATGCATGGTGTATACAAGACTAGAAATAGCATATGCAGTGGACGTTGCAAGTAGATATATGAGCAATATGAGTAAACAACATTGGGAGGCAATGAATTGGATTATCGGTACTTAAGAGGTATTGCAGATTAAGCCTTATGTTTGAAAAAATCAGATTTTAATTATAGGGCTATGTAGATGCTGAGATGGCAAGGTAGGAAATGAATAGTTCTATTAGATATGTATACACTTGGGAGATACAATAGTTAGTTTGGGGTCTAAGCTGCACAAGATAGTTTCTCTTTTCACTATTGACTGAATATGTTGTTGTGAATGAAGCTAGCAAAGAAATAATATGGTTACAGGTTTTTGTGAAAGAATTGGGTCACAAGATTGAGAATTGTGTGTTGTGTTATGACGTCAGGGTGCTATTAACTTAGCAAAGAATTGTGTTTATCATGCAAGGATGAAGCATATACATGTCCATTATCACTTCATCAGATTGACTTTGTATGGTGAAATTATGATACTTGAGAAGATTTTTAGGAAGTCAAAATCCTAATGTCATGCTGACAAAGACTATTCTAATAGATAAGCTGAAATTGTTTGCAACTTTAATTGAACTTCTCATTTGAGGATTGAGGAGTTGTTGCCGCTTTAGAGGAGCCAATAATGGCAGATTAGTTTCTAATTGGGAGATTTTTAAGTTGGGATGACTAATTATTGTTACTTTGTAGAGCTAGTAGTCATATAGCCTTGGAGGTTGGGGGGCAGGAAACCCTCTTCCAGGAAGGTGCAGGAGGCGGAGCTCTTGGATGAAAATTTTATTTAAGACAATTTAGGAATTTACCCTTGGAAATTTGGTTTTGCCATAATTGGTCTTGTAAATAAGGAGCAATGATATTCCAAAAGGATGTGTGGGATTGGTACGACACACTTCCTTCATGTCTATGGTATTCTTTCGGTATTTCACAAACAAATCAGCAACTTTCTTCACTAGCAATTCGTGGAAGTATAAAATAGCAACTTTATTAATACAGGTGATACAAGAAAAGAATGAGTCGATATGTGTTACATAACACAATTTAACGGGATCAAGTTAGGCATTTAAGACTTGCAGTCCTTAGTTGTAATACCCTTTGAAATCATAGCTTCAAGACATTGATAGGTGTAGAAATGGCCAACAAAATGGATATTTGGGAATCTAACTAGACAAAATACTACTTAATTTGTTACATATCGATTGTCGTAGGTTATATTCAAATTTAGATGGGATTTGATCAAAAGAAGCAGGAATTAGCCAAAGAAGGGTGAAAAATAAAGTTTCCAAAGTTTAGGGAACTAAATCGCAAATATTTTATAGTTGATTAGGAGCATAAAATGTTGATTGAAGATCATACGGAATCAATTGGATGAAATTTTAAGCTAAAGAATGGAATTTACATGAGAAAATGACTTGAGGGAATTAAGGACTACACCATTGCCAATGAGCACGCGACGAACACTTTTGCAAAACCTGAGAATCTAAGCTTCCTTAGACGCACATGCTAGCCACATAACTCCAGTCTCGAACTCAATCGGCTAGGAAATCTATAGTTTCATTTTTCAAGTCGAACTCAAAATGGAATGAATTTTGGACGATTTCTTGACTTAATTTCAATTCTTTAAAAAATAGAACAACATCATACCTGTCACACACCTCTTGTACCATATAATTTATCAAATCTTACAAGAAAAGAGAGGCGATTCAGTCATTATTTTGGGAGAATTAAGAGGTAAATACAAGATTTCAATCAATCGACGATCCAACGTTGGTTTTTGAGCAAAGAAGAGAAGGTGTAATTGGAGATTAATCAAGAAACCATTAAAGAGTTTCCAAATTTCATGATTTATCTTTTTCTTCTTCATTTATAAAAAACAATTGGGTAATTTGGCAACTCTGGGCTAGATTTCTATTTACTAAAACATAGATGAACCCTTATGATGTTGTAATGCGATTTCGTTGTTTTTACTTCCAATATACATATTTTGAATGATTTTTATTGTGTTTAATATTTTTTAGTTAATTGATCACTAATTAGATTGATTTGTGAGTTTTATTGTTATCAAGAGAGACCTTAGGATAGAGAGCACATTATAACAATTGTTGAGAGGTACAATAGAGTTTACTAAACAACAAGTTGGATCTGCTTATGCCTTGCTAAATTCTACCAACCCGCAACACCTTGACATCGACCAAACTGCAGCAACACGCCCACAAGCTAAATCCCACATTCTCCTTGTACCCGAGATCCGAAATGTGCACGTCAACACACTTATTCGCGAAACTTCGGCATGAGGGCAAGGCATGTCCATGCCATCATGCATGTCAACCTTTAAGGAACCGACAGGTCTTCCCCGCCAATAGAGTCTGACGTCCATGTAGAAAGAGAATTAAGATACTCCTTGACCTTATCCTCAAAATGCCACAGATCAACATCCCTTTCATAGGTTGCATCAATCCTGCTATCACCTTTCCATTGGACAAGGTAATATTTTTTACTTGCCCCATTGTTCAATGACCTAAAATCTTTGCCACCTCCTTGTCATATTGTTTTCTAATAATAGGAGGAGCCCTCTTAGCGACCTCCACTCATCAAACTTTCAATAAAAGGCTTCAGAAAACTCACGTGGAAGGTAAGATGATCCTTCAATGAACAGATAGCTTCAGCCGATATGCTACCTTTCCAATACGTTTGATTACTTCGAAGGGACCATCATGCTTTTCAACCATCCCATGATGCACTATCTTGCTATTAACCTACTTCCAAATTCAAAGTTAATTTCAACATCACCTTATCCCCAACTTTTAACTCAACATCAGGGCCGAAACTATCAAGAAAATCATATTCGATTGTCATCGAGGCCCAAACATAAGCTTCCACAGATTTTCGACTAAGTGCATCAGTAACTTGATTTTGCTTGCCTAGTTTATGAAGCCAAATGCAATCCTTATTTCACCGATAACTTCTTTTGGGACTTGAAATATGTGTTAGCTACATTATCTGTTAGGACAGTGAATTTCATCCCTAACAAATAATGGTGCCATGTTTTAAGATAGCGAACAATTGCAGTCATCTCTTTCTCATGAGTTGAATAACACTGCTCCACATCTTTTAGTTTTCGACTTTCTTAAGCAATCGAATAGCCCTCTTGTACCAATACACCTTCAATAGCATGGTCAGATGCATCAGTGTGCACTTCAAACTACTTCTCAAAGTTAGGCAACTACAGTACCGGCTCATATTAAACCGCATGTTTCAACTTCTCGAAAGCTCGTTGGCCCTCAATGGTCCATTCCCATTTTCAAAAAAATTTCAGCACATATGTCAAGGCGTTCACTTTCTTGGAATAACTTCAAATGAAACATCGATAGAAGTTATCTAATCCAAGAACTTAAATTCAGCAACCTTGGATGGACTTGGCCACTCCTGATGGTCTTCACCTTCACCTTCTTCTTATCCATTCTGATTTTTTTGTACCAACCCGATGTCCTAAAAACATTACCTCCGAAAGATCTAGAACTCACACTTCTCCATCTTGACATAAATCATTTTCTCTAAGACTTAGGAACACCTTTTTCAAGTGGCCAACATGATCATCCAATGATCTACTATTTATAGCACAATATCATCCAAGTATACCACCCCAAAATTATCCAAAAACTCGTATAACACATCATTCATAAAGTTGCAAAAGTAACATGAGCATTTGTAAACCCGAAGGGCATAACTAGTGTTTCAAAGGAACCATACCTAGTAACGTAGGCAACCTTTGATTCATTCTCTTTAGCTATTCTTACATACCAATAGCCCGATCGAAAATCTAGCTTGGTAAAGAATGAAGCCTTCGCCTACCATTCAACCAAATCAGCAACATTAGGTACCAGATATTTGTTCTTCACTACTTATTCAGTGCACGATAATCAACACCATCATGTTTTTTCTGAAATAAAACTTTGACACCGTAAGGAGCTTTCACTAAATGAAACCAGCATCAAGTAAACCATCAAGCTGGCTTCTCAACTCTGCCAACTCAGATGGAGCCATTTAATATGGGGCTATACAGGAGCCTTTGCACCTAATTTGAGTTCAATTTTGCGATCAATAGCACGGCGAAGTGGAAGATTACTGGAAGTTACCGTATCACATCAACAAATTCATCTATGACACTTGCAACCTGTTCAGACACCTCCACAATTTGATTTGCTTTAATTTCTACCAAGGGTGCAATGAAAGCCATTTTTCCTTCCCTTAGAACGATCTTAAGCTGTTTAGCAGATTGCATATCATCCTAAACCTGTTTTCCCTTATTCTTGTCAAGATATCTTGCGGGGACAAAATGAGGACTCTCTTCATCTGAAATGTATAGTCCGTTCTGATATGGTACTGCGGATGTCTTTGCCTTGACAAAGAATTAGATACCGAGGATCAAATCAAAATGTTCTAAGGGGTTCAATCATCAAATTGCCTCCCATTCACCCACACAAAGGATAATTTGAGTAGATTCTTTCACATGATGTGTTGTAGAATTCACAACCTTAATTTTCATAGACGCCTAAGTCATGCTTAAACCCAGCATCTCAACTATCCTCAAACTTTCAAAGTTGTTGGTAGCACCTGTGTCCATCATTGCCAATACCTCATTACCATCAACATAACCCCAAATGTAAATCAAGCCAAGCTGCAATGTAGTGATGGCATTTATAGGTTGTAACAGATTAACTCTAGTTGGGCATCATCCGAGTTATCATCATCGCCTTCATTGGACATTATTTGCACGATAGGGACCATTCCAAACGAAGCAGCCATTGAAACTTTTTGATTTTAGTTGGGATTGATCACAATCTTTCAATTTTGTAGCCTCAAACTTAGGCTTTTTATCATTGATCTTCCTTTACACAAACGAATTGCTGCCCGACTTGTAATCAACGAGACAATCAACTACAACCATTGTCGAAGGAAGGTCCTTCACTCCTTGCCTTCTTAATCTTGTCTGCGTCGAACATTGTAATCCCGAAATAAATTTGAAATGCTTATCCTCTTCAGACATATTTTGGATATCTAGCATTAAACTACTAACTTCCTTCACATATTCCCAAAGGATACCTGACTGCCTTAACTTTTTAAAAGATTCCCTTGCACCCAAGTCGTATTGCAAGGCATGACTATTCCTTCAATTCCTTCTGCAACATTTACCAATTAACAACCGGTAAACGGCCCGTAGGTTTATCATCTTTCAACCGAGTCCGCCACTACAACTTTGCATCACTCGAAAGATACATCGAAGTATATTTACGGGCCATTCTCTGGAATACTGACATCTTTGAAGTACTGCTCCATATCTTACATGAAGTCCTACAACTCTTTAGCACTATGGGCACCGTTGAATTGTTTCGGTTCAAGGACATGAATTTTTGAAGCACTCACTGCATCCCACACAGTAGTACAATTTAGGGCCAATTTGAGCAAGGCCATTTCACTCTCGAGGGCATCAAATCGAGCCTTTGTGTAATCAGCAAGATCCAACAAATCTTTTATGAATGAAGATTTTCGTTCATCAACATCGCTGGCAACAACTTGGCTCTCACACAATTATCGCAGGGATGAATTCTGGGAAAATTACTAGCCAAATTTTCCCCTGAGATGGGACTAAGGTTTCACTCAGTTAGCCCACAAATTTCCACTATGCACACAAGGGACGAATTCCACAAGATAAAGGAAGTAATGTAAAGGAACAAGAATATTTACGGGTAAACACCCAACTCATTTTATTACTCCACAATAATACAAGAACTTAGAGGAAACACTGAAGGAACACAACACAACCATGTCTCATCAGCCTAAACCTTCAAATATATAATCAAAATTAGTGAGCAGTTAACACTCTTAACTGCCAAGAGGATAAGCTAACCCATTATGGCCAAAACTACCTCCCATGCCATTTCTCAGCAACTGCCTATACTTTCCACCTATATAGACCAAGAAATTTGCCTAGCACATGCGTCGAACATGTGCTTGTCTTGGATACCCAAAATTGTGGACTAGAGTTAAATTGAATAACAAGTGGACACGTCCATGCCTTGCTAAACTCTGTCAACCCGCAACACTTTGACATAGGCCCAACTGAAGCAACACGCCCACAAGCTAAATCCCCCATTTGCCTTGCACCCAAGATCCGAAATGTGCGCCATCAACCACTTGTCCGAAAAACACCAACATGAGGGCAAGGTATGCCCATGTCAACCTTTAAGGGGCTGACAATATCTTGGGTTAGTAAGCAATGAGAAAGGTGACCTAAACCTTCATGCAGAGAAATACACGTGATTATATGTTGATCAACCGTGGAAAAGGACTCTAAATATGGATAGAAAATGCTTTGCTTATTTAAGGCTTATCAATACTATCAGGATAAGTTATCGTTTTAGCCCAAATATAACATTCAGCAATGAAGATATGATAGCTTATCTCCACGACAATATCTTAGTGACGATGGAAGATATTGCAAATTTTATCTAAAGAGAAACCTTATGGATACTCATAGTTCAACTAATGTGATTAGTTGTAAAGCCTTCAAAGCTTTAAAGGTGTCATCCAAACAATTAAAACTAATCATCATCCCTTTGCAATATTTCGAGATCTATAGTCGTATTCAAGCATCTGAGGGAATGATATAGCTTTTGGTTCTACTTTCATTATAGTGCAAGGTGTTAGAAATTTACTTATCACGTACAGCGAATTTAAAAAGAATTTCAATTTTCCTCAAAGATATTCTTTGTGTTTAGGTAGAAATCGTGACTAGAGTTGTACATTTAGTAAATTCTTCAAACCCTTTAAGAATCTTGACCACGAATAAACACGATCTTTGCAAGCCTTTGTGAATTATGATATTTCCACACCACATTTGTCCAATTGTCCGGTCTCTAATGGAAATCCACACATTCTCAAGGATAAGAGTTATAGTTTCTCTTTCTTGTACTAGCAAGATTATAATAATGTGAGATGGTTAAGTTGTAAAATGCAATCTCAATTGCTATTGTGGCAACTGATGAAAAACTAAAAACCTAACTACTTACTAGTAGATATTTAAATGGGCTTGACCACCCACTAAATACAAGTCGACCAAATATTTAATTAATCTAATTAATTAAACTTGGTCCATAAGTTAATTAATCTAATTAATTAACTTTTTAGCCCATGAATAAACAATCTAATTATTTAATTCTACAAATGACCAATACTTGTGAATTAATTAATTCATGAAATCACTCATCTAGTTCTTCCTTTGTGTGTGACTCATTAGGTTCCTGATCACGATGTCAGATGACGTGAATTATTTCGATGGAATCTCACCTACGGGTTTTCAATGTTTTATTTTCTTAACAAAGCATCCACATGTCCATTTAAATGTCATTATATTTTAACTTGTGAGATCAGATACTCACTTCATAAGTGAGAAATGCCACACGTTAACCATCTATCCGTAATAATGATGATATTCGTATCTTGTTAACTTATGACCACGAATAATTAAAGATTCAATAATATGTAAAATTTGTTTCTCACAATCACAACTCTTTGTAACTAATATTAGTTACCCAGACTTGAATCTACAGACTCTATTAATTTCATTTTTTAGATTTAAAATTCAACTAAATAATAGATATGCTAGTAAATGAGTGGAGAAAATCATAGTTATGGGTGTCTGGGAGGTGGGACACCATGCAAAATGACCCCATGGCTCCTCTTACCATTCCAACCACTTATTCTTCTGCCTATAAGTTCTGCTGCCTAACTACTTTAACTTTAAAATGGGTTCTTATTGCTTAATACATCCTCTGTTTGTAGGCTCATTGTCGAGGTGTGAGATCTCTGCTGAGCAATGGGTTATTATCAGCCTCACCTACCAATAACCACCCCAGAGATCGGAGCTACAACTAGCTGATCGATAAGAACACACTTCACCTTAAACGAACTGATGGTATACCGGGGTAAGTCGTCTGCTCTTTTTTCTTCTTTCATATGGCTTCCTGAAAAATAAACCATTGAGGCTGGATTTTGCAACAATCCGACGTAGTGTGGCCGATGCGAGGGCCTTAAAGACCAGTTCGTCTGCGTATAAAAAGTAGGTGAAAAAATTGAACCTGCTGAGTAAAAGGAAATCGCCTTTGGAGGAAGAAGAAGTGGAGGACACTTCATTAATAAAGAGAAAAAATGTAGGCCCATCTGGGGCATCATCCTCCGTTGTAACAGTGGCCAAACCCACATTCACCTCCTTTTATTACTACCGAGGTGGTCAAAGAAACTAATTCGAAGGCGCCAATGGATATAATAAAGACTACTTCGTCAATGTTGTCGTCCAACAAGTGGAACCACTAAGAAAAGGATGAAGAAACCCACGAATCCCCCTCGTCACAGTAAAGCATTTGACTTCCTTGGGAGTAAGGAAAATGAACTCTCCGAGGCCGTTCTGGAATGCTACCTCCCGATATCACCTCTGCCACCTGGACTCACGATAAAATCTGGACTGAGGAATGGGAAACTCACATCGCCTCTTGTGAAATCGACTATCTCCTACGACCAACAATGCTTGTGTGGCTTGCAAGCTAAGTATTAGCACTGCGGCGGAGGACTTGGTTCGAAGTCTTCGCCAACTGAGGAATTAAGCTAAAGGTTGGAGGCCTCGGCGAAGTGGGAAGAAAAGGTAAAAAAGGCCAAGGGCGAGGCAAAAGAGGTTGAGGTTAGGAGAATTGAGGCGGAGGTGAAATTGGATACTGCTGAAATACAAGTGAACCAACTGAAGAATGAACTCCATGAGTCGGTTTCTCAGGTAGTGGCCCTTACTAAGCGAATTGATCAATCCAATGAACATCAACGAATCGCCTCTGAGGCATTGGAGGGGGCCAACAAGGACATAGCTGAGCTGAGGATGTTAACTTAAGCCCGAAATGAGGAGATAAAATCTCTAAAGGCATAAGTGAAGACAGTGGGGAAATGTCTGTGCAAAACTACATCGACAACTTTGATCAAACGAATGAGTATGATGAATTTACCAATTACTAAGCTTCATGGAATGCCCAGTAGTTGCTAGCTCGCCTGAGGGAGGTGTATTCGAAGCTAGATATTAGCTTCCTTGAGGATGAATTCGACGGATCTACTGAAGGCCTTCTTGATATTGAAGCCGAAGAGGAAGCCCCTTAAGAGGAGGTGAGAGGTGGTCCTATCGTAGTTGTAGATCTTTGATCATTTTTTCTTTCTTTTTCTTTGTAATGGCTTCGGCCTTGACAAATTTTAATAAATGTGAACGTATTTTTCTTAATTGAGATGTATAATTATTTTGCTCAGACGAATATGTAAACACCTCGCTTAAATGAATGAAGTGTAAACACCTCGTTTAAATGAATTTAAGTGTAAATACCTCGCTTGAATGAATGAAGTGTAAACAGGTCACTTAAATGAATGGACATCCTTGACAGAGGTAGCCCCATGGGAGACAACACACCTATCCAAGGGTGTTCTCTACGGTGGATGGTGCATTCAAGGAGAGCATCACTTTCAAAGGACCAATGAGGCGACCCCGGTGGGGGCATCACACGGCACTCCTAACGAAATGGATATCCTTGATAGAGGTGACCCCGTGGGAGCTATCATGCACCTCTTTAAAGGCGTTCTCCACGATGGATGGTGCATCTGGGGGGGAGCATCACTTTCAAATGATCAATTAGGCGAACCTAGTGGGGGCGTCACGTGCCTCTCCTAATGAAGTAGACATCCTTGATAGAGGTGACTCCGTGGGAGGCATCACGCACCTTTTCAAAGGCGTTCTTCATGATGGATGGTGCATCCGGGGAGAGCATCACTTTCAAAGGACTAATGAGGCAACCCTAATGGGGACGTGATGTGCCTCTCCAAATGAAGTGGACATCCTTGATAGAGGTGACCCCGTGGGAAGCATCATGCACATCTTCAAGAGCATTCTCCATCGTAGATGATGCATCCGGGGAGAGCGATACTTTTGAAGATCTAATGAGGAAACCCTAGTGGGGACGTTACACGCCTCTCCAAGGGCGTTACGTAGGGAAAATAGAGAAGTAACAATTGATTCATTTCATTATCAAAACTATTTACATTGTTAAAGTCACATCGTTTTGAAAGTTCCCCAACTGATAATATCTCCTCAGATGCTCAATGTTAGCATCAATTTTCCTTCCAAGCTTTCAATCCTGTAGGTTGGCGTCGTACCTCTCCCGTAACGCAATACGTGCCTTCCCAACTAGCCCTAATGTTCTAGCTCATTTGAGGATACGAAAATTTTCCGGAGTACTAAATCTCCTATGCGAAAGGTCTTTTTCTTCACTTTAGCATTGTATTAACGAGCTAGCTTGCATTGGTATGTGGCGAGCCTGACTTGAGAATCTTCCCTCCTTTTCATCATTAGGCACTTCATCAAAGTGGATGCGATGAGACGAAGGTACTCCAACCTCTACATGGCTCATGGCCTCGACTCTGTAAGTCATGGAGAATGGAGTTTCTCCAGTCGCAGTCTTGCTAGTGGTGCATATGGCCCAGAGAACTTGGGGGAGTTCATCAATTGACCACATTTGAAGCATCCATCTTCCTTTTGAGGGTGTGTTTAATGGTTTTGTTGACTGCTTCAACTTGTACATTAGCTTGGGAATGATGAGGTGATGAGAAATGTTTCTTAATTCCAAGCTCGTTGCACAGATCTCTAACCTTCTTATTGTCGAACTATTTACCATTATCTGATACGATAGAATGGGGAATGCTGAATCTGCATTGACATTCTTCCAAAGAAATTTAGAAGTGTTTACCTCAGTTATCTTGGCCAAGGGCTCTGCTTCGACCCATTTACTAAAGTGATCGATTACAACAATGGCAAAGCAAGACTCCTTCTTCCACTCGGCAACGGTCCTATGAAATCAAACCCCCAATTGGCAAATGGCCATGGGTCGATATCACCGTGACCTCCTGTGATGGCACTTTTTGCACATTAGAAAAATGCTAGCACTTGTCATGCTTGCGCACAAACCGTATCGAGTCCTTTTTTAGGGTGGGATAGTAGTACCCCTGCCTAAGCACCTTGTATACCAGTGCTGGTCCTCCAGAATGATTGCTACAAACTTCTTCATGGATTTCCCTTAGGATTGCTTCTTCCTCCTCCCCTAGGTGCATCTAAGGAGGGGGAATGAGAAGCCTCGTTTATACAGTATAATATAGTGAAATGAGTTGCCCTTCTCCTAAGCCGGTGAGCTTCAACTCTGTCGTTAGACAAAGTCTATTCTTTGAGGAATGTGATGATGGGTTACATCCAAGCCGGCTTACCTTCGATCCCCATCACTTCTTTTCCTCCCACAATTTGAGGGTTCAACCAGATGTTCAATGGGAACCACTTTGAGGAGTTCTGAATCCTTACTCCTAGCCACTTTAACCAGACCATAAGTGTGGATGTTTTCAAGATGAGGAATTTGTGTCAATTCAAATCTTTCAAAGTTGGGGAGGAAGTTCATGACCAATTTGAGGTACACTACCATACTTTTGTCTCTAGCTGAAAAGTTACCATACCACCAATTGCGAGTCACTGTTAATTAGGAACCTCCTTGCATTTTCTTTGCTAAACGGAGGCTGACTAGGAGTACTTCATATTCAGCCGCATTGTTTGATGAAAAGTTGCCATTGACTTGGCTTACCACCAATTGCGAGTCACTGTTAATTAGGAACCTCCTTACATTTTCTTTACTAAACGGAGGCCGACTAGGAGTACTTCATATTCAGTCGCATTGTTTCATGCCTTAAATCCAAACTTCACAGCGCAATTGAGCCTATAACCTTCGGGGCGTTCCAACACTACATCGGACCCCGAACCGACTTCCCCCGATGATCCATCAACAAAGAGATTCGAAGTGGGAGGTTCCGCCAGTTCCATATTCACGTCC
Source organism: Fraxinus anomala (assembly GCA_903798345.1). Taxonomy (NCBI): domain Eukaryota; kingdom Viridiplantae; phylum Streptophyta; class Magnoliopsida; order Lamiales; family Oleaceae; genus Fraxinus; species Fraxinus anomala. The sequence continues at coordinate 22,166 of CAIGRN010078377.1, forward strand.
ATTTCAGGAGCTTTGGTACACTCAGCAACAAGAGCCTAACCTTTAATTGAAGTCCTTGATTTGTACATTATATCGAACTTGCTGAGCTCAACTACCCATTTTAACATCTATCCTGAGGCGTCTAGCTTCTGAAGGACTTGCTTAAGTGGAAAGTTCATCAGTACATTAATGCTGTGAGCTTGGAAGTATGGTCCAAAATTTCGAGAAGCAGTGATCAAGGAAAGGGCGAGCTTCTCCATGTTTGGGTAACGCATCTCTGCCTGCAATAAGGTCTTGCTTATGTAATAAACGGGCAGCTGGTGTGTATTCTCTTCCCTAATAAGAATCGAACTCATAACATCGTCAGATATCGCTAGATAAAGTAGCAAGGGCTCGTTCGCCTTAGGATTAGATAGGAAGGGGTTGTCCGAGATGAATTTTCAGTACCTGGAATGCTTCCTCACACTCCAGTGTCCACAAGAACCTTTTTTCCCCTTTGAGAATTTTAAAGAAGGGGAGGCACTTGTCCGTGGCCTTGGAGATAAAACGATTGACTGTCGCCACCCTGCCAGTGAGTCTTTCCACTTCCTTAGGCTTATGGGTGATCTCATTTCAACCCAAGCCTTGATTTTTTTCTAGATTTGCCTCAATTCCTCTCTAGGTGACAACGTACCCAAGGAATTACCTGAAGCCATGCCGAAGGCACATTTGAGCGGATTCAACCTCATCATGTATCTTCTTAGAATTTGGAAGGCAGCATCCATGTGTTTTATATGATCCTTTGCATTGAGGCTTTTTACCAACTTGTCATTCACGTAAACGTCCATTGTTTTACCAATATACTCAACGAACATCTTGTTTACCAATCTTTGGTAAGTAACTCCGGCATTCATTAGTCCGAAAGGCAATAACCCTATAACAATACGACTATCTATCTGTGATAAAAGAAATGCTATCCATAAAACTCTGTATTTCGTGCCCTGCAGTAGAATCTACTAGCTGGTCTATTTGAGGGACTGGAAAACTGTCCTTTGGGTTGGACTGGTTGAGGTTAGAGAGAAATCAACATATACTCTCCATTTGTCATTGTGTTTTTTTACTAACACATGATTGGATTTCCATTTCGAATAGGTGACTTCCCTAATGAAACCATTTTTTATCAACTCTCAACCTCCTCCTTCAAGGCTTCGTACCTCTCTGCATTGAATGCTCTCCTCTTCTGCCTGCGTGGGGTTTGGTTTGGATCGACACTTAAGCGATGGCAGGTAACCTTCGGGTCTATTCCTATCATATCATCATGTTTCCAATCAAAGACATTAAAGTTCTTAGCTGAAAGTTCTTCAACTCCTCATTCGCTTCATCTTTCAAGTCCCTTCCTACCCGCAAGTTTTTGGTGGTGTCTTAAGGGTCCACAGGAAAACTCTCTAACTCCTCCATTGGGATGGTTTGTGACTTCAACTCGATGATTCGGGGGTCCAAATCATCCAACGCCGCCTCTTCGGAATAACCTTTTTAAGGACTTCTGACATCTCGACATCTTTCCCTTGTGTCAGGGTTTGCGTCTATCATTTCATTATCAAGAAGTACCATATTAACACCCCGGGATTCAACCTTCCTTGGAAAGTTGAGGTAACATTCCCTTGACCCCATCTAATCACCCCGGACGGTAGCTATTCCCTGCTCAATAGGAAACTTCATGCACAAATGATGGATGGACGTTACGGCCCACAATTCTTTTAAGGTTAGTCTCCCTAACACTCCATGATACGCAGATCGATGGTCGACCACCAACAATTCCATTAGGTGGTTAGCCGCAAGAGGTGGCATCCCTATTTCGACAACCAGGGTGATTCTTCATCTCAGAATAATGTTATTTCTGGTGAATATACATGGGGGCAGTCATAGGAGTGAGTTAGTGATCCACCATCATTTTATCATAAGCAGAGCTAAAGAAGGTATTCACCGAACTTTCGTTGTCTATAAGAATGCGCTTCAGTCCATTTCGAGCCACCACAGCTCTTACTACTAACGCGTTGCAGTGAGGGCGGATCCTTAACCCCCCTAGTATAATTCTTCTGTGCGTTTCGAGATTCGCCTCCTACATGCGGTCCTCCAATAATTGTGTCGATCTCCTGGACGGGCATGTTCTCAGTTGCGACAGGTCTCTAGGCCTATCCCGATCGTCATTTACGCCATGTCGAGGTGAATGTCACCTCGTCTCACCTCTCCTTGGCAAGTTCGAACTTATAGCACCATCCTGAAGGTGACTTCCCTCCTATAGCAGGGATTGCTCTTTTGTGGAGCGACCTTTCGGCATTCCCTCATATCGGGGCCATAGAAATGGTGGTAGGTACAATAGGGTTACACCTCCTCAGAGGGCCTATTTTTAGGTCCTCCACCCCTCCCTCTATTTCTAGGGTTGGAGGGTCTCCTAGATGTTCCGGCTCCCACGTTACCATCGGATCCAACGTTTTCGTAAGCAAATGTAGGTACACCATTCAAAGTTGCCATGGCCAGTACTTGTCCCGAAGTGGGGCTACGGTCGAAACAGGGTAGCACAAGGACTTTTCCCTCCCCAAAGGCAGATGGAGAGAGGGCCTATGTTGCATTCTGTAAACCAACAATGGCCTCAATCATCTCTTCATTAACAATCTCAATTCTCATCATTTCTATGAGCTCATCATAAGTAGTAAGGTTTTTGCTTCGAACGTCTCTCCAAAATAACGTGTTCATATTCAGTCCTCCTTTTAGAGCTGAGAGGGCTTCTTTGTCCGTAACTTGCTCGCAATAAATTATTTCATCAGTGAAACAAGCTAGGTAATTTTTTAGTGTTTCCCTTGCTACTTGCCTCATATCTTGGAGGCGCTGGATAGGTGCCTCTCCCTCTTTTTTAGACAAATATTAGTTCAAACATACCTTTTTGAGGTCAGGCTAGCTTCGGATGTTGAGTGGTGTTAACCCGCCATACCACACTTCGGTTGCTCCACCCAACATTAAGTGAAAAGCCCTGCACTTCAAAGCCATGCGCCTCTGAGACTCATCTGTGTTTTATATTTACTGAGGTGTTTTTCGGCGTCACCTTTTCCTTCATATTTAGGAATTTTAGGAGACACAAAATTATGAGGCATGGGAAAACTACGAAGTTCTTTGGAGAAGGGAAGTTTGTCGTCATCATCATCGAGCTCATAGCGGTGGCATGGAGATTAGAATCATTTTTATCTACCAAGTAACGAGGCGAGTGTTGGGACAACTCTCCTTGATTTACCCAGTTTATCAGTCCTCGCCTCTCATCCCTGTTCTTAGATAGAGTGAACTAGGCTATTTGGCTTTGTGCTTGATCTTCAGGTCGGGTTGTTTGATGGGCGGATTGATTTCTATCCCTATGCATCTGTTCGATTCGATCAAACAAGCTCACGGACCTTTGGGGTCGTTCTTCATAATCCGGGGAGAAGTTGTCCTGCTCGACCTGGGCATTGTCGACTTGAATGGGTTCGTGGCTTTACCCCACTTCTGCCTGGTGTTTGTCGTAGGCGGGTAACCCTGAGGCATTTGGAAGCCTCTTCGATTTTGGGCTTGCATAAAGAGTTCATGCATAGCCGCATTTTGGGCTGCAATACTTCTCATGTTGGTAGTCATATGGGCTATCTCAGTAGTTAACCGTGTCGCAGTTCTTCCGCCCCTGCGATGGCTGTGGTGAGGCCTTTGGTGGGTAACATTGTTCCGGATGATCTCTTCTTCAGAGACCTCCCTTACTCTCCTCGAATTCACATCTTCATTAATTGAACCCATTGTTTTTGGGCTTGCAAACTATTTCTTTCAAGAGGAAATTGGTGAGACTCCAATTTTTTTTCCTTTAGGGCCTCCGCTTGTTCTTTCTTCAAGAACAACTCCTTTTTCAAGGGGGAGGCCAAGCAGTTATTCCGATAAACTTTTTCTTTACGGGGATACTCGAGGTTATAGTAACGATTGTTTACAGACGGTGCAATTTGTTGACCCCAAAAAGTGACCAAACACGTGGCCAACAGGATACGAATTCCACATAAGCTCTTTCCTACGCGTAGTAACACACCGTTAGTTGCTCGTGGCCTTTTCCGGTGGGAGTGAAAGCGGCCATGAGCACTCCAATGGTCAAGTCAGTGAGTTGATAAATCAGATTTCAGATGTCCGGTGGTGATCACCGAAACCTGATTCTCAATGTAAAATATGTGTATGTATCTCTATAAGGCAAAGATCATCCATTTTTACAGTGTAGGTGTGAGTGTTTATAAGAGAAGTGATAAGAGAAGAACCGTTGGATATGGGGCACGTACTTTGAATCTAGGGTTGACCGTCCTTAGGCGTCAATCTGTCAATCCATAGGTGAGCAATTTAATTAATGCCCACTGACATAGTAATTTATGACTTGACGCTTTGGGGTCTGCCATGTGTTCCATCAATCAATCTCAAAGATTTGATTCTTGAGATCTTTATATAAAAGATCTTCTACTACACAGGATCAAAATGGAGCGGTTGCGGCGGGAGTGACAATCAATTCGAACGTAGTTTCGGTGAGCAATATTGATCAATTCGTTTGAGTTGTAACGAAGTGATGCAGAGTGCAAGCCTTAGAATCCCTCATGAGGTGGATGAATCAAGTTCGTCTGCCACATAGCAGATGAATTCAATTCCTCGCTATGTGATAGACGGATTCAGTTTGTCCACCACGTGACATACGGATTCAGTTCGTTTGTCTGCATCATTTAGCACATGGTGGATGACGTGGAAACCCTTAACAACTCACATGTCCCAACTTCGATTTTATAGGCGTGTCATTGCAGCAGCAAATTGGTGCATACTCCGGTTTAGATATCTTACATAGGGGTGAGCGTGTTGCGCTCGGGTGATGAAAGATTTGGAATCTTGCCGAGTCCAATTGGATGTGATCGATCGATAAACTTGTGAAGATGAAGAAGAGGAAGCCTAGAGAAGATCTAAAATGAGAAATGAGCAGATCTACGAAGAAGACGAAATAAGAATTTGGTGGTTTTATGCTTCGCAGAAGCTACTTTTCCCAATCTCATCTCAACACATTCAATCCTTTTCAAAATTTAAGTAAAATAAAAAGGCCCTAAAATTACTAAAATGTGTGTGTGTGTGTGTGTGTGTGTGTGAGAGCGAGGGAGAGAGAGAGAGAGAGAGAGAGAGAGAGAGAGAGAGATCCTAGTTTTGAAGATTTTGAAATCAGTTAATCAACTTGCAAATCCGGGTTATTTATTAATACTACCTTATTTGATAATATAATTTTAATAAAAGTAAAATATATATATATTTTTTTTTAACATAGTAAAAATATAATTAACACCTGATTTTGAATAAAATTAGTTAAAACTTAATTGATGATAATGTAATTTTAAAACTATGTTTTCATATAATCTCCTCTAAAATTTCCATGCCAATATGTTGAGTATTAGTGGCCCGACCTAATTATATCTTATAAGCTATTTGTAGCTTTTAATCAAAACTAATGTTGTCACTAGGTGTCAAACGGGTCGAGCGACTTGTCGGTTTGACTGCTCGATTCAAGGAAAAGAGGCTTGCGGGCAACTTAGGCTCGTCAGCACGAGTCGATCTAGCTCGACTCGCCATGAACAGTGACCAAAACGATCACTTTTTTTCGGTCACTGTTGGAAAGTTCAACGACCGTCACTAAACTATGAAAAGTTGCCATTTTGGCCACTTTATTTTATTTTATTTTTTCCTTTTTATTACTCTAAAAATACCCTAACTCATCTCCAATTTTTTTGTACAACATTCCAACAACTCTCACTCTCTTCCACATTCTACAATCTACTACATTTTCATTTCTACTTTCAATTTCGATTATTCAATATCAATTATCACACTATAAATTTACAATTATAATTTTACACATCAACTCTCTATCAATTCTTGATTTCTTTCCATACTCTTTATTTACTTACTTAATTACTTACTATACATTTCATCATAATTCACAAATGGATCCATGCTTATTTGTTGAGGGCTTGTTCGTTATTGGAGGCGAATCACCTATGAAGCCGTAAAGTCAATTTCATAATGAATTTTTCAGTCTGAATGAAGTACCCATTCCCAAAAATATTCTAGATTTGGATGATCATACAAGTATTAATTCAATTAATTTCAATGACGTTGATATTCCCAAAGCGAAACATGATAATGAACATGAATTAGTTATTCTCGATGCAGGAGGGGGAAAAATGGGATCACTTTAAATTTATTCTCAATTGTTACTACAAAGTATGTGCGGCCAAACATGGGCTTCTTGCTGCTGGTCAAACGCAATTGCAATTTGGTAGTCCAGGTGCCAGTTCTACTTCTTTGCCACTTTCCACGTGGATGTATTTGGAGGAGAAAGCTTAAAAGGGATTTGTGAAGTTCGTCCCGCTGCAGAGTTACCTCTAATAAAACCAACATTTCGTCTCGTATGTAAAAAATTATTTTCAATTGAGTTACGTTAGGTTAAGTCGAAACACTATTCGTTCGATACAATATAATATTTCCTTCATACAAAAAAATAATTGATTACCGATTTGAAAAAATATGGAGGTGTTATATCTTTAACTTCGATTATATGGGAAAAATTAATAAAAAATGTTATATAACTGCAACTGAACACTACATAGACCCACAAAGTGTATGCATAAAAAATTATTACTTTTAAAATTATTGAGTTCTTTCACAACACTAACAATATATATAATGCTATTATGAATATTATTAAAAAATATCATTGCGAGAGTAAAATTCATCATTTTTACATTCAACAAAATTAGTGTTAATAAGAAAGTTATCGATAAATTGTGTAGGGTACTGCAGTCCGATTTTGATGGTTATTTGTTTCATATTCATTTTGTGTGCCATATTTTTAATTTAATTATGCAAGATGATTTGAAACATATTAAGATTGAAATTCAAAGAATTGGAGATGCACTAGTATATATCACGATTTCAACTAGTAGAAAACAAACACTTGAAGAATTTGGTGCCGAACTTGGGGTGACGAATACTAAAACCTTTGTTAATGACGAAGGGCATAGATGAAACTTCACTTATTATTAAAATCGTCCAAATGTTTTGAACATTTAATAAGTGAATTTTATAACAATAAATATATTAGAAAAGATGGGTGAAACTATTTTAATGAATACGATTAGCTTATAACTTTTAAAATTAAAAAATTTTGACAATTTTTTATGACTACAAATATTTTATTTGAAATTTACTATCCCACTAAGTGTATGGTGTTTGAACGTTTTTATATAATTGCAAAAAATTTTCATAAATACAAAAATGATCCCAATTTTAGCGCAATCATATATTCTATGGAATTAAAATTTAGAAAATATTGGAAAGACTTGTCTATATAATTTTCTTTAGCATGCATCATAGACTCCGATACAATTTATCAGGTACTAAATATATAATTGATCAGAGTTCTAGAGCTTTAACTTTTAATACACTCATCACTTATAGAAATTTAAAACAAATTTTATGTGAANAATTTATCAGGTACTAAATATATAATTGATCAGATTTCTAGAGTTTTAACTTTTAATACACTAATCACTTATAGAAATTTAAAACAAACTTTATGTGAAATATGTGCAAATATGAGTCGAGTATCTTCTGTACCTACTCCGCCCGTTGATATTGAAGAAGACGACGCTGAAATATTAACTTTATTCGAAAGCTATAACACGTATAGACATGATGCAAATGCAATAGGTTCCACTAAAAGTAATTTGTCTACTACATGTAATCAAATATCGGAAGCAAGTCCAAATGAATTGCATAATGAATTAATTGATTACTTTAATCATAATATGCCTAACAACAAAATAATTAAAAAAGTTTAAAAGAAGCAATTGAATTCTGACGAAAATACGAGCGATGATGGCCAGTGGTTTCTGTAATTGCAAAAGACCTACTAACACCTCTGGTTAGCACTATAGTTTCGGAATCTATTTTTAGTGCAAGTAAGAGGATTTTGTTTGAGATCAGGAGCCGACTGAAATAAGATATTTTGGAAGTATTAATGTGCGTGAAAGATTGACAAGATACACATTTCCATTTTAAGATAAAAATGTTGAAATTGCATATCGTCAAGTAAGTGATATTTAATTTAATTATATTAATCAGGATTTGTTATTTTATAATATTATTTTTAATTTTAGTAAAAAAAATTGTACGTGTAACAAGTTGTTCGTGTACAATTTTTAACTTCCACGTACTCGAACTTTAAGTAACCGGTCTCAAAATCGGCTAAAGGATGAGGGAAAAAGAAATTAAACTGGCTCGCCCCTCGATTAACGTGCCACAAGCTAGTTGTGACCCTATGGAGTTTTAGAATACACTACTATGCATAAATGGAAGATAATTCTCTTTGTTTATGGCAATTTAATTTGTGAAGGAATCAAATCCTTCACACCCTTTATTTTAACACTAATATTATTTATTTGGATCAACTTGATAGAATTAATTTATTGATTCTATTCTTCTTAAATATATTATTTTTTATTATGTGCACGATGCTGGGATTGGCTGTGAGTGGAACACAATTTATTCCAAAATTTAAAGAAGAATATCAAAAAGAATATAGAATATGTTATCCATAAAGGGTATGTGAACATATCTGGTTGGACTAAACGTCATTGGTTCTGGCCACCATCACTATCTTAAATTTTTATATGTCATGTATATATACTTGCGCACACGGAGTAGATGTATTTTGAGTGGTTTGTTGACAATTGACATTGAAAGGATTATTTTTAAGAGTTCTAACTTGAATTTTTTACGAAGAAGATGTTTTGTGTTTGTGAGGAAGTGATTATTTTAAAAGGGTTTTTTTTTTTTTTTTTTTTTTTCGGGAAATTTATGATTGAATATGAATGTAGACAAAAGTTATTTTGAAATTCACTCACACAAGCACTTTGTGTCATGGTGACGTCCTCCAAATTATTTTATCTCAATTAGTAATTATTTATTACGCGAATGGTACGTTTAAATGTTTATTTATGTTTATATTCAAAAGAGATTTGGTAATTATGTTTCAATTCAAACTAGTTACTTAAGGAGGTCATCCTCAACGAGGATTTTGATGGACTTTAAAAAATTATAAACATAGTTATCAAACTTGATTCGTCTAAGTCATCTTATCACAAGGTCATTAGTCAAGTCGCTGGATCACTGGTCAAATCCATGGATCAATATATCCATTGAAATTTTCTAAAAAATGATTGATTATACTTTTCGAAATGATGTACAACTTTTTTTAAAGAAATAAAAAGAAGTATTAAATAGTTTATTGTTCTTCAGAAATTAATGAACGTCTTCTTTCAATCTTTTATGTACAATATCATAAAATATTTTTCAATTATTTTACTTGTACAAATATTTTTATACAGAGAGCTTGACATATTCAAATCAAGGGATAGATGCAAGCGTGAGATAGATGCAATGAATCTTTCAAGCTAGCTGTACAAAANGACATAAAAAAATACATTCTTGGTTGAAAAATGTGCACCAAACATGGGCATAATTGTATTTGGGATTTAACCCTTGTTTTCTGGGCTTTAATTTGAAAAAAAAAAAAAAAAAGATAACCCGTATTTGATCACATTAATTATTTTAAATTTTTTTCTCAATTTTTGAGGTCATTACGAGATGCTAAATGAAGTCAAAAATATTGCATTCTTAATACCATTTTGAAATACTCACAACCTAGTTTTTCACATTGTTAATAGTGCATAAAATGGTTAATCGTAGCAAATGTTACGACCCATCAAAGTAGGTCGTTTCAAATTAGTATTTTGAGAATTTTGATAACATGCTAACTTTAAAAAATCTCAGACAATCGTACAATATCCGAATCCATAAAATTGTCTAAGTCATCTCGAAACTCGTTTCGAGAACTATAACATAGATGTATCGAATGGTTCAAATGGATATCAAAAATAGTTAAACGTGCGTGTTAAAAGAGGCATCTAACTCGTTTTTCTTTTGAATTTTTCAATTATTTCATTAACCTTTATTATTTTTGCGTGACAAATTTCTCAATATGATTTACATCATTTTATTAGAAAATTTTACATAGGGTGTGACATAAAAATTTCTAGGTCATTACAAGATTGAACTGCAAGTTTTGCTCCTTTCAAGTGTTATGTTCGTTTCAAACTACACTTCTCTGTGATTAATTAAGTTTTCTGTCTTCTATCTCATATAAAAATCAATCTTCTACTGATTTTTTGCATGGGATGAGACAATGAAGTAGACTTGTAATGCTTTCGATTGAGTTGTACTTTTATTCTTGTATTTGTCGTGCTTTGCAATCTCTATTCGTGTTAGTCATCTTTCTTCCTCTACATTTTCATATATTCACTTAATTTCTTTAGAATTATCATACCACTGCAATTTTTGTGTGGGATGCAAGGAGATGGGTGAACAAGTGTTGAAGTCAATTGATAGTTCGGTCGCTTCTATTGCTCCTTCAAAATTATCATACCACCGCAAATTGAAAGGACCAAAACTCGCAATCCAATCTTGTAACAACTCGAAAATTTTTGACGTCATACCCCTTGTAAAATTTCCTAATAAATGATGTAAGTTATATTTTAAAAAATTTCGCTCAAAATTAATTAACATTAATAAAATAATTGAAAAACAATTAAAGAAAAGACGAGTTAGACGCATCTTTTTAAGACTCACGTTTGACGCAATTATTTTCGTTATCTGTTTGGACCATTCAATATGTCTATGATATAATTTTCGAAATGAGTTTCGAGATGACGTAGGCGATTTGTGGATTCGATTAGCGTACGATTGTTGAAGAATTTTTAAAGTTTTCATGTTATCGAAATTTCGAAATATTAGTTCGGAACGGCTTACTTTGACGCATTATAACATTTGCTACGATTAAACGTTTCATTTGCGGTTAACAACGCAGAACACTAGGTTGTGAGTACATTGGAATGATATTAAGGATATAATTTTTCAATTTTATTTGGCATCCTATAATGATCTCGAAAATTGAGACAAAACATAAAAAATTTATTGTGAACAAATACGGGCTATCCTTTTGTTAAGTAAAATAAAAGCCACGTCAGCAATACCCTTTAATTCTATAACCCTTTTTGGAAAGCTGTCACTACAAGTAGTAAAATCCTCAACTAGTTGAAATTTTGGAAAATAAATGTTAAATACTATACTATCAATCATTTATACAACTAACATTAATAACGTTATGCTATTTGTACAAGGCCACATGGCCTTGTACGTGATACGAGGACACCTATCCTTGTCTCCTTGCTGTGGGGGGAATGTGGCCATGTACAGATGACATTTTTTACACAAATAACCTAGTGGTCTGTACTCAAGTAATAATGATCAAAAGGGCAAGAGATCAGTTCACAGGACCTTCAAACTTTGGACGTTTACAAAAACCTGCGGGTTCTATTAAAGTCCATCGGTCCATCCAATCTAGGATTGATTTGAAAAGGTCATCTCACTAGACCCCAATCGAATTATTGTTCGATCCATTTGGTTTTTAGTCAGATCGGTCATTCGATCACATTCGAGTTTAATAACTAAGATTGTTATTTCCAGTGAATTTCGTAGTCTGAATAGATTTGTACATAATTTAAAAGAATCTCATTAAAAATTGCAAAATTTTGTATAGTTTGTTATAAATATCATATAATTTGTTTATTAATAAAATCCTTATAAATCTGCACCAAAATTTTAATGGATATAACGAAATCCATTAAATCATCAACAAAAAGCACCTAGGTTTTAATATATTTGAATAGAATCCATTGAAATCATAATCGAGGACACCTAAATTTATAATGACTTTTAAAATTAATTTGACGACTCCCCTAAAATGATCAGAGTTGATTGTTTGTTACGTCGAGTAGTTAAATTTAAATATTCACATGTTTTTATTTGGAATAAATTTGGTGATTTCTCATACTTTGGTATTTTATAATATTTTATTTGTGGAATATTTTTTTTTTTTAGTTTTTTAAAGATAATTATGAATTTATGCAAATTTTGTTTTCACATATACTATATTATATATTAATACAATTCTAGGAAAATTTTATTTTACAAACATGTATTAATTAATTAATCAATGGATGATTCCAAAATTTCTGATGAACGACTGGACTAGTGATTAACCAATCATAATATCAAAATATTGCAATTGTTATAAATGGTAAATTTATTAATGAATAAAAATTGTACCTCTACATTTTTAGAAATTATTATCATTGCATCCTTAATTCTTCCCTATAAATATGGAGTTTTGGTTCTCAATAAAATAAACACAAGTCTTTCATGTTATCATCACGAAAATTTAATTCTTCAAATTCTAATGAAGGTAGTAATTTTTTATAAGTATAATTATTTATTACGTGTACTAAAATTAATTTGGTGACATATAAATTTTTTTATATATACATAACATGTTATCTATCGATTTTTTCTAAGCATAATCAATTTTGGATAAATTTTATATACACTACTTTTTGTATCAACTTGCATAATCAATTCAAATACCCAATTTTTTTTCCTTTATTCTGCAACTTTTGTTCTGCAAACCGCAATCATTAGGTGTACACGGTTGAATAGTCAATGAAGACTATACATTGCTTCTCATTAGATGTATTATTTGGTGATCATATTCCGCCGCAATCTCAGATAAATATGAATTTGAGTCAATTTCATACAATTGTTTTTTTTTTTTTTTTTGCTACAATTAATCATAATCATGATTCTTTCATATATTCTTTCATGACTACTCCTTTTGTCCTTAACTTCAATTAATCATAATCATGATTCTTTCATATATTCTTTCATGAATACTCCTTTTGTCCTTAACTTCATTAATAATTTTTTTTTCTTATATAAAGTTTAAAGCGTAGTAGCACAACATTATAATTAATATTTGGAAAAAAAAATTGCTTCTGAAGAACATAAATTATAATTTTCAATATTGTAGAAAAATATTGACATATTGTTCTTGAACAATCAATTGTAAAATACAACGTCCTCTCGAAATAGCACATGTTTTAAAGAATATATAATTTTGAATTAATATTTATCTCCAAAGAAAATCATATAACTCATGTCATATTGACATTGACTACTTGATTAGTTATTGTGTGATTATACTTTGTTTAATCATATTTTCTTCGGCAAAAACTATCTGTCATGGGTCCTTGATGTTGATATTCATCTTGTCTCAAATGGTATAGGAGAGGCAATAAAAGAAGAAAACAAAGAATCCTTATATAATTGTGCAAAAGTACTTATCTTCATTTGCCATAATCTTCATGATGTATTAAAAATCAATACCTCATTGTAAAAGATCCACAAATTTTTTATAAAAAAACTGATTGAAAGATGTGATCTACTTTGCTTAAGCCCACTATAAGTGGATACACATTTGCTTGCAAAACTATTTAAATTGTTAGCGAATACAATTCTGAACTGTTTAAAATATGTTCGAAATTGACCTTTTATGGAGAAAAAATCATTGATTAAATATGTTGGATAAAACTGTCTCCACCTTTCATGCACCGAATGTGCTCTTACAATAGCAATATTGTGGGCGTGGTTGAAATAAGTACCCAAAACTCATAGCTTGTCTACTTGTAGTTGAACAAAATAATGTACTGCTAATGAAAAATCATCGAATATCTCCACCGGTTCTGTACCATTGCCTGAAACAAATGCAATATCAAGATAATGATGTAAATGTGGAGTGGACATGGACATGGACGTGAATGCAAAATAAGTCATGGACGAAATAAGCAACCAAGCTATTAGCAACAAGGAAACAAATTCAAAAGGCACAAAGCAAATGAAAGTAGTATATCCAAAAAAGAGCACAATGAAGGTAGCTTTGTTGTAAAATGAATGGACATTGGGTACGTACTTGTTGCAAGGTAAAATGCCTTGTGAGTTTCTACCAAAAATCAATTAAAGAAAAAGCAAAATTTGAGACAAATTTTGCTGATTATGATGGTCTAATTCATTTAACTCACTTAGATGTCTTTGATTTCTTTGCCGATCCAAATGCCAATATTGACCATTTGATCGAGGATGTGATGGAAGATATAAATTAGTTTACTTTCTATGTTTTTAGTATATCCCTTTATTTTAGAAATTAAGTTTAAAATATGCTTTTGTTTTTCGAAAAATTTTGAGACTTTATTAAGCATCATTAATTTCATAATATGAAATTATGTTTACTTCTTTTGAATATAAATTCAAGTTTTTTAAATAATACCAATTTTATTATAATTATATATTCATGATAGATTGTCAAGATACATGTTTGAATGATAATGCAACTACGCTTACTATTTTTTAAGACAAAAAATATATGTTGGACTTAACATTAGTAGAAAATAATGTTAATATGATATCAGGTGCATTGAATATCGTTGAGAGCTTTGGAAGAGTTTGTATTATTTTACAAAATAATACAAAATTATATATTGACGATGTAAAAAATAATCTTTGCATAACTTCTTTTATATCTGATAGGAAACAAATAAAATAAAAACTTCATGATCCAAAATAACAATCTCATCTGGCATGTATTATGCATTTATAAAAATAATTGAATCAAATATTATTACGATCCAGGAGTTTGTCGACCCAAAAAGTTTTATACTTTGGCATGATCGACTTGGACATCTATGAGTTATGTGATGAGTCAAACAATAAACAACTCACATTAATATCATTTAAAGAACCAGAAAATTCTTTTACCTAATGATTATTCATGTGTTGCTTGTTTACAAGATAAGTTAGTTATTAAAACTTGGACTACAATGTTCAATACCGAATCTCCAATATTTTTGGAAAGAATTCATGGAGATATACGTGAGCTAATACACCCACCATGTGGACCATTTCCTTATTTTATAGTATTAGTCGATTTTTCAATCAAATGGTTCCATGTCTACCTATTTTCACTAGAGATGTAGTTTTTACTAGACTACTAGCTCAAATCATAAAATTACGAGCTCAATTTCTCGATTACTCAATCAAGACAATTCGTCTTGATAATGTTAGTGAATTTAGATCACAAGCATTCGATAATTGTTGTATATCAATTGAGATTGAACATTTAGTTACACGTGTCCATACACAAAATGGTTTAGTGGAGTCGTTTATCAAACGTCTACAACTTATTACTAGACTATTATTTATAAAAACAAAACTCACAACTTCTGTTTGGTGTCATACCATATTACATGCTGCATCATTGGTTCGTATGAGACCAACAGCCATTATCAATATTCACTTTTGCAACTTACATTTGGTCATGAACTTAATTTTTATCACTTACGGATTTTTGGTTGTGCTGTCAAAGTCCTCATTTCACCCCCACAACGTACTAAAATAGGTCCCCAACAAAAACCTGTGACTTATGTTGATTTTGATTCACCATCTATTATTAGGTATGTTGAACCTTTAACGGGTGATTTATTTACTACACGTTTTACAGTATGTCATTTTGATGAAATCACTTCTCCAACTTTGGAAAAAGAAAAACTACGTAATGAAAAGTAAGAAAAATCTCTTGGAATGAAACAACTATATCTCATTTTGATCCCCGCAACAATCAATTTAAGCAAAAAGTTGAAAAAAATCATTCATTTGCAAATAGTTGCAAATTAATTATTAGATGTATTTATTAATACAAGAAAAAGTGAGAAAATCATGTATACCAGCATAAAATATTATAGTATAAATTGATGTATCTACAGAACAATTTGTTGTAGAAAATGAATCTCATATATATTAGAACCACGGTCGACTAGTTGGTTTAAAATACCATGTACCTTGAAAAAGAAAAGTACAAGAGAAAATCAACCAAAAGTTTCGAAAGAAGTAATACTAAAAAAGATTGATCAATCAAATATTGAAAATATGGTTCCTAAAGAATCACAAGTGTTAAAAAAATAATGAGATTTCAATAAATTATGTATTATCTCATAAATTATGGAAACAAAATAATGTTGTTATAGACAACACTTTTGCCTTTAACGCAACTCTTGATATTATGCAAAATAAGGATTTTGAGCAACGGTCTATTAAAAATTGTAAGCATAGAAATGATTGACCAAAATGGAAAGAAGCATACAGGTAGAATTGAATTTCTTAGCCAAACGAAAAAGTGTTTGAACTTGTAGCTCGAACACCTAAAAATATAATCTCTGTATGATACAAATGGACTTTTGTACGGAAGAGAAATGAAAATAATGAAATTACAAGATATAAGCTCGATACGTTGATCAAGGTTTCTCACAAAAAAATTGTAATTGATTATGAGGAAATATATTCTCCTATAATGGACATTATCACTTTCATATTCTTAATAAATGATGCATGTCCGAGAACTGTGTTTCCAATTAAACTGTAAAGATCATTATATGGATTGAAACAATCTGAACACATGTGGTATACTCATTTTAGCGAATATTTGTTTAAGAAGGGTTATAACATAAAAATGATGATATTTATCTATGTATTTTCATGAAGAAAACAAATATTGGGTTTACAATTATCGCAATTTATGTTGGTGATTTAAATTAAATTGGAACTCCTAAAGAGCTCAACAAAACTGCATATTATTTAAAAAAATAAATTTGAGATGAAAGATTTGGGAAAAACCAAATGTTGTCTTTGGTTGCAGATTGAGCACTTTCTTGAAAGATTATTTGTTCATCAATCTACATATACAAAAAGGTTTAAAAACGTTTTTATATGAATAATGCACATCTAATTGCATCACTTATGGTTGTTAAATCAGTTGATTAAAAAAAAGATCCATTTTGTCCACTTGAAGATGGAGAAAATGTTCTTGGTCCTGAAGTATCATATCTTAATACAATTGGGACATAACCTATCTTGCAAGCTGCACTCAACCCGACATAGATTTTCTGTAAATTTTCTTGCAAGATATAACTCTACACCAACTGAAAGATATTGGAATGGTACTAAACATATTTTTCGTTACCTGAAAGGTACTATTGATTTGAGATTATTTGATTCTCAACAGTCGGGATCTACTTTAGTGGTATATACAAATGAGTTCATCTCTCTAATTCACATAAAGTTAAATCACAAATAGGATATGCGTTTACAATTGGAGGAAGAACTGTATCACGGGGATATGTGAAGCAAACCTTGACAACAACATTTTCAAATCATTATGAAATTATTGCAAATCATGAAGTAGGCCGAGAATACGTATGATTAAGGAATATGGCCCATTATATCCAAGTATCATGCGGATTAAGTTCAACAAAAGATAGTCTTACAATTTTGTATGAATACAATATAACTTGCATAGCACAATTCAAATGAGGTTATATCAAATGTGACAATACAAAATATATTTCTCCAAAATTCTTTCATACAAATGAGTTTTAAAGGAATGACGACATTGATATTTAACAAATTCGCTCAAATGACAATATAACTGATTTTATAAAAACACTACCTACATCTACATTCTAGAAATTGATTCACGAGATTGAAATGTATCGATTCAAAGATTTTTTATGATTAACGTCAGGGGGAGTAGAAGTTACAGTCTTTTTCCTTCGATTAAGTTTTATTCCATTGGATTTTCCTAACAAAGTTTTAATTAAGTAGCATTTAACTTTAATACTTTAAAATAACTGTTCTCTTTTTTGATATTTTTGTCCGATTGAATTTTTATCAAATAACTTTTTAACGAGACATATATTATGTGTCATTCAAGGGGTACTTTTGTAAATTGTAAATTTATTTGTGATGACAATTATATCTCTACTGCCCTAAAAATTTTATCATTATATCCCTAATAATTCTCTATAAATATGAGGTTTTGGTTCTCAAGAAATCAAGAAAACACACGCAAGTCTATGACTTCTATTCTCTCCACTTTTTCTCTCTTTTATAACAATAATAATAGTAAATTAAAACAATGTTTGTGCAATATAACATGGTATGCTCCTAATGGAAAAATCCGTGGGCCTTGGTCAAGAATAAATAAATCGCTATATAAAAAAAGATGCAATCGTCTCAAAAGTTTTGGAATAACAAATCTAAACCAAAAAAAAAAAAAAAAGGCAATAAGTTCCATCATTTTTAAATTTCTTTATTTGTTGAAGAATGTAACTAAACCGACAAACTTTCTTAGCTCTCACTCCTACTATTGCACTTGGACTTCTTCACCAATTAAACTCGTTCTTATTTCAACTATCATCTCTATATGTGGACTCAATCTACACTTTAAGAATGATGACCTTCAATTCAGAATTGAAGAAACAAAAAACTATCAAAAACTTGTACTGTGAAAACCCTAAGAGCCGTCCCCATTTTTCTACTCTGGAAAAAAGTTTTGCCCTGTTTTTGTTGGTCAAGGTGTTCGATTATTTTATTGGAGTCCTCTCATAGTTAACATGTCTCTATAAATGAAAAAGACCCTAGAAAATATGACTCCTACCCAAACTATCCCGCGGGAAAGTAGGAGAGAAGTTTAGATCAAATCATAATCCTAGATAATCTTTTAAATTGATCAAAAATTATAAAAACTTCTAATCAAATCAAATAAGGACCTTACATAATCATTTCAATTGATAAAGATGCAAATAAGGAAAGCCAATAAATCTGGGATTTTTTTATAGTTTCCTTCCCTAATAAAACCACCAAGATGATAAGCAAACAACCATAATTTGTAACAAATAATATCTTACAAAATATTTACTATGAAAAAATAAAGAAAGTCTTTAATTCCTCTCTAAGCAAGGAAAGATTTTGATATAATACAATTAAAACAATATTTTCTATTACATGAGTCAGTTATATAATATATGTGGTATATAAAAAATTATGAAGATAGAAATACACCTTACTCATAGGGTAGGGATGACAATGGGGCGGGTATAGGACGGATCAGTCATTCTCATCCTCGTCCCGTCGAGTATTTTTGTTACTTTGTCTCATCCTCATACTCAGTTAAAGCGGGATGGGACACGTCCCTTGCCCCATTTATTTTTCTTTTCATTATTTATTTATTTTATTTTTTGCTTACTTTTTTTTTTTTTTTCTTTTTTTATTTATTTTATTTTTTGCTTTTGTTTTTCTAATGTTTTTAATTAGTAAATTTTTTTTTTTTTTTTTTTTTTTTTTTACTAATTTGTTAAAAAAAATTATGTTCTATTTAAAAATGATGATAAATCTATTATTTTTGTTTGATAAAAATTAACTTTAAACGGGCAAGTAGCGGAGCGGGGACTGTGTTTTCCATACCCACCCCGTACCCGCTTCGAGGTAATGGCCCTTGCCCCTTCCCGTTTACCCGGTTAGGCGGTGCTCCACGAGTATCGGGTTGAACTAATTTTTTTGCCATCCTATCATAGGGTAAGTTCGCAAGTCAAATGAGTTCAAATCAGTGTATGAAAAATTTGATTGAGCATGACCTACTAACATAACATGTATTGCACACCATATTCCTCTAGACTTCTTCAAATCACCCATTTTA
The DNA here is from genome assembly GCA_903798345.1 of Fraxinus anomala. Taxonomy (NCBI): domain Eukaryota; kingdom Viridiplantae; phylum Streptophyta; class Magnoliopsida; order Lamiales; family Oleaceae; genus Fraxinus; species Fraxinus anomala. The sequence continues at coordinate 41,736 of CAIGRN010078377.1, forward strand.
AAAAATCAATTTTGTTTAATTAATAAAATTAAAAATGTGAAAAATATATTTTTCCAACACAAATGTAAAGCAACTTATTTACGTAAAAACCTAATCATTAGTCGTTTAATGGTATGAAGGAAATTGCCTTTTTGACTTTGTTTATGTTGACCTCGTTTTTTGTAGGGGATGTGGCCAACACATCTTGGCTCCTCCCATATTCACGTAAGCCTTGCTAGTGCACATTTGGACAAATCGTAAGTCGCAAGTGTCATTCTTCAGTGATGTGAGATGCGATCACGTGCACTCCAATGGCCAAGTCAATCAATGTATAAGTGCATGAATGTGGGAAGTGCTAAAGACGTGAGCCACTAAGTATATAATCGTCGGATCCAAGAGGGCATGAGATGAATATATATTGAGAGCAAACTTATAGATTTGAGAGTCTGAAGTCGCATTTCTTAAATGAGACAATGTGTGAGCTTCTATAGTGGCAGAGATAGAACGACAATCATTGGAAGAAGTCGCACTTGGCCTTATCTTGACAACCGATGTCCTCTCCTAGGTGTCACTCAAATCAATCCTAGGCTACTGGAGTTTAATGTTTCGACAAGCAGCCACTCTAAAGCCTAATCCGATCTCTGAAATATGAACTGACAATTTGACCTTTTAGGTGCCTCATGCAGAGTTTTCACATCAACCAGTCATATTTGTGCAAAAGACATCCTTGGAAAAAGTGATGTAAGAAGATGTTTTCTATCAATTAAAGGGTTAACTGCCTCGAATTTCTTCATGCAGCATTCGTAAGACCTCACCTCAACCTTAGAGGGTCAGCTTTTCAAGGCACCTCAAATTAAGTGATGTATTACCTTGGCTATGATCCCACCTCAACAAAGTAGGATGGTTATGTGGAGTATGGGCTTGGTTAGCTTATCAGCTGGCAACTACATGACGATTATCTAGAGCTTCATTTAGAAGGGCGTACCAATAGTCCCCCACGTCCATGTATGGATATTTATATAACGTGTGGTCTTTCAATGTAGGGGGTAAATTCCTTGTCAAGTTGATGTATGACGTGGAGCCTTTTTACCTTCCTTCTGCTAGGTGGTAGTCGTGTAGTTATACACGATACAATAATCCCCTAAATTCAGGTATGAATTATTTATATAATATATGGATTTGAAGTGGGGAAGTTATTTTAATACCTTGGGAATAGCGACGCAAGCAAATAGTTGCAGAAGCGAGATCCTTACATGAGGACGAGGCTCTAGAAGATAAGCAGCTTGAGTAAAGATGGTAGATAGAGGCGAGGTCCTTACATGAGGATGAGACTCTTAAAAGATTAGCAGATTGAGTAAAGTTGATGGGCAGAGGCGAGTAATGTGACCGTTGGAGTAGAGGTGATGCGCATCCTTTGAGCTGATGAGACATCTTTGGGTTTTATGCCAATGATTTGAAATCGCCTACTTCCAAGAGATGAATCACCTAGGTCATAAATGCCAATGATAGCGCACGGCTGTAAGTATTCAAGGTGACGCCACATGTGAGTATTTGAAGTACATGGAGTCATGCAATTTATCTCATCATTCTAGATGAAGTGAAGAATAAATAACTTAGATGAATCTTGATTTGATCTAACGGATAAGGTGAGTTGCCTTAGCCTACAAAAACCTTTTTCTTTTCATTTAGCAACGTTTTTACTTTGCAATAAATTAGAAAATGTATGACCGTATTCTCTGGAAAAATTGATTTTCAACGGACCAACTTGAGCATTTCGATGACAATCAACATTTTTGGCTAGAATCATTTACTCAAGCGAGGAATTTCCTTAGAAAGTCTTTTCTATAAGTACATTCTTGACTATTCTCCCTATTTTTCGCTCCTTTCATTTTAAAATTTGAAACCATGTTCGCGGCATTTGCAAGTAGTTCTAGCGAGGATGGCTGTACAACCTTAGTTCCTTCACTTATGACACCTAATGCCCTATTCTTACTGGAGATTAGTAGGGCTATTATGTATGTAGAGAATATTTGGTGACTACCTTCTTCTCTAGTAGGCATTTTGATTGAGTGGGAAGTATCAAACTACCCTTCTAACACCACTTTTGCCAAGTTACAAAAAATCAGGGACATCTATAGAGTTCTTGATAACATTAGGTTCATCATACCCTAGCCTCATGGAAGGGCTTGCTATCTTAGGTCGGGGAGCATGGCGGTTAGTAAACTTCTTTTTTAGGTCGGTCCCAAACTTCCAATCTGTTCCTTTTTTCGTTTATTGTTGAGGTCCTATGGGTTAGCTTCGACCCAATTAAATCCCAACTCTTGGAGCCAAATAATGGGAGACCAACATTGGGAAGGATATGTCATTGTTTTGTATTCACTCCATCTACCTTCCATAAGCCCTAGGGGAAGATAAAAGTAAAGGTTGTACTATATGAGCTTTTGAGGGCTCATAACCCCTTGTGTTGGATTTACCCAACTCCATCAAATGATGGAAGAGGTCCTGGCTCTGGGTATTCAAACGTTGGGGCAGAGTGAGAAAATTAATCAGATGAGTTAATGGGCTGCCAATTGCCAACGATGATGATGAAGGAGAGGATATGTCGTCCCTAAAGAAGAGTAAGAAATCTGGCCCATCTGGGCATCCTCCTCTAGGCCCACTGTGGCCGAGCTTTCTCAACATCCCCTCACTACTAAAATCCCCACATGGTAATAAATAAAAAGCCACCTCCGCCTTGCCCTGAGCCTCAAAGGGAGCATGCCTCACTTCTACCTCTGTTATCCAGAGCTAAAACATTAGCTCATCCTTTTAGGAGCAAAAGTTGCTAACTTCCTGGGAAGAAATGATGAGAAGATTGTGATCGAGGTATTACGACTTCCATTGCCACCTCTATTTTAAGGGTGTTAGTGAATTCCGCTACGAAGTCTACAAGGACTTGACTCTTGAGGAGGTTCTTGATTTGTAAACATTATCAAATTCACTCAGCTCTACAGCCTATATCATCAACCTCCATGAAGCATCATGCTACTTAAAACATTGTTTGAGTGGAAATTTTGTTAGCACATGTATGCTATGGGCCTAGAAATACAGCCTCAACTTTCTAGAAGCGGTGCCGAGGGATATGGCAAGCTTCTCCATATCAGGGTGGCGGGCATCTGTTTGTAAAAGGGCTTTGCTCACATAGTTGATAGGCAATTGGTGGTTGCCTTATTCTCTTACAAGAATTGAGCCGATGGCTTCATCTAATACTGTCAAATAAAATAGTAGGGATTCATCTACTTTTGGTTTTGAGAGGAAGGGCATGTCTAGGTGCTTTTTCAGCCATTGGAAAGCCTATTCACACTCCTCATTCTATTGGAATTTTCCTTCCTTTGAGAACCTTGAAAAAGAAAAGGCATTTATCGGTGACTTTAGAGATGAAACAACTCAAGGCTGCCACCTTCCCCGTGAGGCTTTGCACCTTCTTGGATTTTTTAGGGGACCTCATCTCTATAGCCTTGATCATTTCATGGTTGGCCTCGATACCTCTTTGGTTGACCACACGTCTGGGAACTTTTCAGAGGCAAAAAAGTCATCTTGTACCTCCTTAGAATTTGGAAAGTAGCATCCAGGTGTTTGACATGGTCCTTCATTTTTATGCTCTTCACAAGAATCTTATCAACATATACCTCTATGGTTTTGTCTATATATGATTTTTTACATACACACGTTGGTTTAATACAGAATTTTTAATCCTTATACCAACGGCAAATCATCTAACCATGTTTGTTTAAAAATTATTGTTTAAGTCAAAATCTATTTTGTTTGAGGGCAAACAATTATTCAAGTTTGGGGGTGTTTGATAAGTTCGAATTGGAAACATGCTAATTCTACCAAAATTGTAGCCCTTTAAGTTATCTTTTCAATACAATTTGAATTATCTCAATCGGATATTGTAAGAGAAAGATATGATTAAAAATCTGACAACTGTGCAGAGACATAACCATGCACGTGAAGACAAATTTCCTTATTTGGAATAGCAAAAGTTTGAATTGGGAACATGCTATTTTTACCATAATTGTAGCTACTTAAGTCATCTTTCCAATGCATTTTGAATCATCTTAATCAGATATCGTAAGATAAATATATGATTAAAAATCTAAGGGCTGTGTAGAGACATAACCATACTCGCGAAGGAAAATTTTCTTATTTGATTGAAACTCTTTTGGTATCCAACTTGAACGTATTTTTTGACCTAATTTCACTTTATATAATATAAGACATAATCAGCCATTGAAGCATCGCTCTCTAGCCACTAGATACACAATAATATCATAAAACTCATCAGGACAAGAGGTCAACTCACTAGCAAGACTTTAAGGTCAATTACATAAAAAAAATTGAAGATTTCAACCTTGGACTAGAAGATCAATATATTTTACATTATTTGATGATTCAGGTGATATTTTTCTATTATTTTTTGTAATTTATATATTAATATTCTAGACTAGATTCGTTTTAGTATTTCTGGTGTTCCTTAATTAATTCTGCATACCCATTATATTATTTAATTGCTTGATCACCAATTAGATGATTAGTTGTTTTTTGTAGTGTTGAGAGACTCACAATAAGTTTAGAATGTGACAAAATTAATACATGTGCAATAGATATTAGAAATAACATTTATCACGTGTGCAATTATATAAATAATCTAAAATTTAATGCATTCTATTCACTCGAATTCAGACTATGAATAGATTTGGGTCGTGACTTAAATAGATTTAATTTGTCTTAAAAAAAGTTAAATACATTATTAATTTCCAAGAATGCATGAATCTGACTATATTACAAATTAAGAATTGAAATAGATAACAATAGATAGATTCGAAATCCAATAAAATCATCCATAATTTGATATAAAAAAAAACACAGCTTTCTTAGATTAATTTAGGATAAATCAAATCAAACTCTCTTTTGTTTTACATAATTCAGATTCCATACGAAGCTAGTATACTTGAATTTAATTTATTTCCCGTGGGACGATACTTTCAACTCACTCAAATTCATTACTTGTTAACAATCTCATACGCTTGCGGGATTTTCACAAACATCTACATCTGTAGGGGGTCTTTTTTTTGTCTTTGCCCATTTCTGGGCCTTTCTCCATCTTCATCCCTTTTATGACAATGGGGATCTTCCCTAGGAGATCGCCTCACCTCATCTTGCCTAAACTGTTGTTCAGCAACCTAAGCGAGAACGAATTTCTTTATGGGGATAGTCATCTCTCCTAGGCTCACGGAGATTATTTCACTCTGTGGATTGCGATATATCTATACTTATTAGTATATAAGCTCGGTGATAGGTGTAGTAGGGCCATGGCCTATACTTAGGCCCGTTGCATCTTTCTTCTTTGGTAGGTGCTGCCTTGGGACAACTCTGACTCCTCATAACCACTAGGCACAACCTCATCATAGGCCAAGGCTGGTTTGACATTTTGAGTGACCGTGGTGAAGGCTTGACCCAAAGTAGGGCGAGACTTATTGTAGTGATCGATCAACTTATCGTTGACGATTTCATCTCTCATCATTTCTACCATGCGTTATAAGTAGTAGGATTCTTATTTCGCACATCCCTCCAGAAGAGGATGCTCATGTTGAGGCCTCATCTCAAGGCTTAGCAGGCCTTCCTATTGGTGAACAAGCTAAGTAGTTCTTCAACATTTCACGAGCTAATTGTCTCTTATCTTCGAGGCATTGAATGAGGGCTTTTCCATCCTTCTTAGATAGGTACTGGTTCAAGAACGCCTTTTTGAGGTCAAGCCAACTCCTGATACTCCCTGCTAGTGTTATATTATAGCATATTTCGGTCGTTCCACTAAGAGTTAGGTGGAAAGTACACTTTAGTGTTGGTGAAACTCCTCTCAAACGCATGTGAGTTTTGTAGTTGTTGAGGTGTTTTGCTGGGTTTCCTCTTTACTCATACTAGAAATTTTTTTGGAAGGCATCAAATTACTTGGGACATGGGCCTCATATAGCTCTTATAAGAATGGGATGTTCTCATCATCATCATCATCAAGTTCATAGGACCTGCATGTCCCATCTGAATCTTCATCCTCAACTTGGTATCGAGGTGGTTGAGAGGGTCTGCTTGATCCTTGGCGGCTTCCATTGCCCTTCTCTCATGCTTATTTTTAGGCCAAGGGACATCTTGTTGCATATGACTTTGCATGTCCTCATGTGGCCTTGATTTGGAAGGTGGTTGGAGGACCTATTTCTAGGCTCCCTCGAGCCATTTCTATCGAATTCATGGCAGATCTTTGAGATCTATACTCTCATTCATATTTAGAAGGAAAATTATCCTCTCTATTGAATAGGTTGTTGCATGATTCGTTGACATATCCACTTGTACCTCCCTTTCAAGGGGCAAGCATCTCTCATATGCCTATGTGGATGAGCCATTTGACTTTGGACCTCTTCTTCCTCTCGTTGGAAGAAGCCTAGCTAGGATACATTTTGGGGCATTTGATGACTCACTTGTCTGTGAATTTGGAAGATAAACTGTTGCATAAGTGCATTTTGTTGGGTAATGCTCCTCATATTAGATACCTTTATCGCCACCTATCTGGTGAGGCGTGTAACGACCTTTCTACCTCGACAATGTTGGTGGTGAGGTGAGTAGCGACCTTTCTACCTCAACTATTACCACTACCTATCTAGTGAGGTGTGTAGTCCGGATAACCTTTTCTTAGAGACCTCCCTTATTCTCCTTGAATTTCTATCTTTATTGCTAACACTCATGAGAGAGGATGCTTCTTTTATTTAAAGATGAGGTCTTTTGGGCAGATTTTTATCTTAAAATACTCTTCTTTCAAATAATACAAGTGCCTAAAGCCTTGTGTAATACTTCAAATTTTTTTGTCTTTGAAACTCCCACTTGTTATTTTTACTCAAGGAAAAATCCATTTTTCAAGGGAAAGTTGAAGCACTTTTTCAATAAGCTTTTTTCACGGGAATGCTCGTGGATATAGTATGATTTTTCACAGACAGCACCAATCTATTGATATGATTTTTGTAAGGAAGACGTTGCCAACACAGCCAGACTTTTCCCATGTCCTAATAAGCCTTGCTCCTGCACACTTAGACAAGCACATGACCTTTGATGGTGGGAAAAGTGGCCGCGTGCACTTCAATGGTCAAGTCAGTCAATGTATAGGTGTATTAGTGTGGAGCCTGTTAACTACGTGAGCTACTAAGTATCTAGGAGGGTATGAGTTAAATATACATTGAGAACAAACCTACAGCTAGAGGTGTCAATCCGGGTGGTCCGAGCCAGTCGGCCCGCCAACATATGAGCCCGGTAACGACCTACATGATTTTTTCGGGTGGGCGATACCCAAGCGGGTCGGCCCACAAATTTTGGACTACAACTCAGGCCCGCCCGCTGACCCATGCGGGTCGAGCCCATGCGGGGGTCGCGATTTGTTCCGGTTTGGTCCGTATTATGTATAAATAAAATTATAAAAATATAGAATTTTTCATATTTATAACAAAAAATATTGTTTTTGTTAAATGTAAACTAAGAATTGAACAA